>JAQMYJ010000039.1:2383692-2394990 GCA_030014305.1 Clarias laeviceps
CTTTACAATGTAGAAAGAAATACAAATCAGGAACCATCATGGAGTTAGAAAGTGACCCCAAACTTTTGAACGGTAGTATATATATAGTTTATTCAATGATTTTTTTTTTATGTTAGTTTTCAATATTTTTTCTTTTGTCATCTTAGTAGTAGATGGAGGGCACTGGTGACTCAGTGGTAGGTTTCCCGCCTGCCATGCGGAAGGCCCAGGTTTGATTTAATTCCTAGCCAATGCCCAAACTCCAGACACTGGATGCAGTGCTGGTGACAGATAACATGTTAGGGTTGTGTCAGGAAGAGCATCTGGTGTAAAACCTGTGTCAAGTTGTTGTGCGGATCAGTTGGTCTGCTGTGGCGACCCCTCGATGGGAGCAGCCGAAAGACTAACAACAACAACCTAGTAGTAGATCTTTGCTTTACTTATATCTGAAATAAAAACAACACTTACACCAAGTTCCTTATTATGAAAGTTTTTTCTACAAATCGCCAAATTCATAATGAGTCACTGTTCAAAGGAGATTAATGCGTTTTTTGGACGCCTTCAGCCTTTACAATGTAGAAAGAAATAAAAACCAGGAACCATCATGGAGTTAGAAAGTCACCCCAAACTTTTGAACGGTAGTGTAGATACACCAGGACTGTATTATTATTGAGGCTCAGGAAGGTTAATAATTACTGGTTATTAGTATAATATTTCCCTATTTCTAACAATCATGCTTGGACTGTCTGCACTCTACTGTTTGCATCAAGATCCAGGTTCCACTTCCCATACATTCCATTGTATATATTGGAATATTTATTATATTTTAGTGCACTTATCTTTTGCTTATTCTTTTGTTTTATTCTTACATTTTCTTATTGCTACTGGTCTTTGAGAGCCACCAAACAAATTTCGTTGCATCAATTCAATGACAATAAAGGTTCTTTATCTTATCTTTATCTCTATACATTCAACAGAGGAGTGACAAGCTGTATTTTTGTTAACATCAACAAATTAAAGCATGAGATTAGCAGAGATGTTGGTGAGGGAGCGGCTGTGATAACAAGCATTAAAAGTAACTGTAAACTCCGGGTACTCTGGTTTCCTCCCGCAGTCCAAAGACATGCAGATTAGGATAATCGGCGTTCCTATATGTAGTGTGTGAGGTGTGTGTGACCTGTGATGGATTGGCATCCTGTCCCCTGCCTCGTGCCCTCAGTCTCCTGGGATAGACTTCAGGCCCCCTGAGACGCTGTACACTGGATAAAGCGGTATAGATGTTGAGTGAGTGACAGTGATGTACAGTGGTGTAATGATGAACCCCTTGTAAAGATTTCTACACACCACTAGAGGTCAGGGTTGTATAATATAAAGACAGCAATAATGAAAGCCTTGCAACTTAAGATTCTATGCATTTCTGCTCAATATTTATCTGATTGCTCCAAAAGCATAGAATCAAACCGTGCATTCTGTGTTAATTTAAATAACTGGTTTGTAAACGTGTTCAACGAAATCCATTTGTACTCAAAAAGATCTTTATACCGTGTTAGTTGTTTAACAAAATGAGTGTGTGTGAGTGAGTGAATATTGATAATGTTGTATTTGGAGAGTGAACTGGATTGAAATGTTAGATGTAATGTTACAATAATAAATTAATTTCATTCATCACACTCACAACATAAAGTGCAGCTAATTAGTTAAATATGTGCACTTATGACTTATTGATTTGTCCTTAAACGTATGATGAATGTTGCATTCATGTCAGACATTTTGTTGCTAATGAGAAACTTTTTTCTACCTCTTTTTTTTTTTTTTTTTTAATGAGGGAGTAGTTTGACGTGTTACAGAGTCTCGGCATTCTGTACACACTTTTCACCAGGAAACAACCCCGAGGCTGCGACAGCAAGCCGATATTTATCATTAGTCCGAGCTTTTTTTCTTTTTCGTTTTTGAATAAAATGACGGCTCATTTCTATCCTGCGAAAGAGTAAACTCAGGTACTGTGGATGTAAATGTTATTTATAGAGCACCTTTCATACATTTAATTAGTATATATTAATCAGAGTAAAAACATATACTAGCAGGAGAAGAAAATACTAATAACAAAAAAGTCTAAAAGATCCAAGATATATACAAACAATACAAAAATCAAAATCTCCTAATGTGTAATTCTCCCTTGTGCTTCTGAAACAGCTCTGATCCATCAAGGCATCGACTCCACAAGACAAGATGTCTGAAGGTGTGCTGTCGTTTGTGCCTCCAAGCCTTTAATAGCACATACTTCAAATTCCTTCATGGGATGGAGGATTCCAAATTCCTTCATCCCATCGATGCTCAATTGGAGTAAGATCTTGACAAACTGCAGACCTCAAACCAATCTTGAACCTTTTTTTTTTTTTGTTGTTGTAGTATGTCAGGGTACATACCCTGGGGTTTCCTGAGTCTGTACGTGTCAAACCATCCATGGTGTCCCAGTAGAACATCATCCAGAGCATCACACTCTGCCAGCTCACTTTCATTCAAGTGCTTATTACACATCAGAGCAGTTGAGGGTTAACGGCCTTGCTCAAGGGCCATACATTGTCAACTGGGGTTTGAACCTGGGACCTTCTGATCAGTATTCCGATGCCTTAACCACTGAGCTACTGTATCCCTGCCCCAATTCCTTCAAACACACCATATCATATAATGTCCATATCATGTGAACGAATACATGATTCATCAGATCAGGTCTCCTTCTTCTACATATTTCTCCATGATCCAGTTCTGATGCTCACGTGCCCATTGTAGGTGTTTTTGTTGGTGGACACGGGTCTGAAATGCATCTTAATAAACTGATACATGAAGCATTATGAGTTCTGACTCCTTTCTATCAAATCCAGCATTAACTTTTTCAGCAATTCATGCAATAATGTCTCATTTGTGCCCATGACATCGTTGCCAGTTAAACGGTTGCCCTTCCTTGGACCACTCTTGGCTCGCACCAAGCAGACGAGAGAAGAAATATTTACTGGTCTGTGAAACTGTGAGCTCCGAACGTCGGCCTAATGTCCGTAGGTGTTGTGTCAGTATCCAAGTGCCACCGTAATGAGATAATCAGTGCTGTTCACATCCACCATCAGTGGTTTTAGCATGAACATTAAAACTTATTATTATATTTATTCAGTGTTGTGCATTGTCTTCTGTGTATAATTGCATTTAGAAGTAAACAGTGGAGATAATAGTAGAAGTACATAACTAAAAACTACCAGAAGTAGTTTGTTAAGTATTTAAATAAGTGTTTCTCTATAACTCTTCTCAACTGTTCAGTTATTTCAGGATTTTGAACTTGCTAATAATTTGCTCTTAATTCTCTCTCTCTCTCTTTGTGTTTGTGTGTGTGTGTCTGAAGCAGCTTGAGGGCATTAGGTGAAAGGAGCAGTAATGGAAGAAAACCTGGGATTTTCTGCAACAGTGTAATGTCCTTAACAAGCTGTCACAACCAACAGGACATCATTGTCAACTCAGGTAGAGATCAATGTCTCTCTCTCTCTCTCTCTCTCTCTCTCTCTCTCTCTCACACACACACACACACACACACACATTGCTCAGTGTGTTCTTGCTTAATGGAACCTGAGCTAAAGAGAGTTTTCTGCTCAGGTATATGAAGCCCCCAAGGCAAAAAGGCATTAGCCCTTCTTTTGAAATGGTGAATTCTTAATGATGTTATTAAGGATGAGTCCAGCCACCTTTAGCTCTCCTGCTCAAGGATGCGAATCAGTGCCTTGTACTCGATGGGTTATAAGGCTTTTCTTCTTTTGTGGGGAAAAAAAAAAAACCCTCTCTAGTTATAGCAAGGCCAATAGAACAGGTGGAAATTGTAACTGTGCTATCGAAAAAATGTGTAGTTCAGAGAGCCATTACTGTACAAACCATTTGTTTTTAACGTGCTGCGTACAGTAGAAAGCTGCTCTCGTACTCAGTTGAAGAGAAGAAAAAAACTAACTAGAAACTAAAAAAGAACTAGATGTGAGGCTAATATCTATAATAATAATAATAACTCAATGTGACATTATTAGAGTTGAGAAATATCATAAGGTATTGCATAATAAGTACAATGTAGACTCGAATACAGGATTGGCACCCTGTCCAGGATGTACCAGGAATATGGGAATGATGTTGCAAAAATGTTGAACTCACCAAATGCTTGTATTATTAATCATTTTGGCAATAAAAGGAACTAAAAAAAGACATAAAAACACATGATCATATGTATCTGTGCTATTTCTTTGCCTATATGGCTAATTTTTAAATATTTTTCTCAGTTCTGTTTGTAATATTTCCTAGATTGTGCTGAAATTTATATATATATATATATATATATATATATATATACTGTGTATATATATATTTATATATATATATATACACAGTATATAATACTCTGAAAGCCAGGCATCGTTCACATTTAATCTTCATGTTTTGCAGATATACACCGCAATGCAGAAACCTTGCCTGTTACTGTTAACATATTTCACTTGAAAAATCTAAGCAAAGTCTAAGAAAAGTCTAACTGAAAATACGTCTGCCTTCTTCTGTGCCTCAACATTTCAGGCTACTTTTAGTTTTCCCTTGGTTTTTGGTATGTAATTGAAGTGGACTTTTACTGGAACATGGCAACCCTTCTGACACAGAAAGCAAACTCTTCATAATTGTGCACTTTTTTTTTTAATTTAAATTCAGATCTGGTGGCCAAGTTACCCCCCCCCCTCCCCCAATAATTAAATAAATAAATAAATAAATAAATACTGTAAATAACCAATGAGAGTGAACTGATACACTAGGTGTCAATATGCACATATATACATTGCTTGTTTGTGTAATTTATATCTACATACATATTCTTTGTTTATATGCAGGTGAATATAAACAAATTATAATATCATCGAAAAGTTGATTTATTTCAGTCATTTAGTTCAAAAATGAAACTAGACTGATGTATTTCAAGTGTTTATTTCTTAAGTTTGATGATTATGGCTTACAGCTAATGAAAACCCCAAACTCAGAATCTCAGAAAATTATAATATTGTGAAAAAGTTCAATATTGGACATATTGGACTTATGGTGTCACACTCTAATCAGCTAATTAACTCAAAACATCTGCAAAAGGTTTCGAGCTTTTAAATGGTCTTTCAGTCTGGTTCAGTAGGCTACTTGACAGTTGTTAACTGCTATCTTGACATTTGTCCAGAAGATGATCATTGCCACCCTGCACATGGAGGGTAAGATAGACAAAGGTCATTGCTAAACAAGCTGGCTGTTCACAGAATGCTATATCCAAGCACATTAATGGAAAGTTGAATGGAAAGAAAAAAAATGTGATAGAAAAGGTACTCAAGCAACAGGGATAACCAGAGCCTTGAGATGATTGTGAAACGAAGCCCATTCAATAATTTGAGGGAGATTCACCAGGATGGGACAGCAGCTGGAGTCAGTGCTTCAAGAGGCACCACACACAAATGACATCCAGGCCCAGGACATAGAACTGTTGCATTCCTTGGGTCAAAACCACTCTTGAACCAGAGTCAACGTTTTTCAGATGCAAGTAGATGTTCCATTTCATTTGGAAATCAAGGTCCTATAGTCTGGAGGAAGAGAAGAGAGTCACAGAATCCAAATTGCTTGAGTTGAGGTCCAGTGTAAATTTTGCACAGTCAGTGGTGGTTTGGGGAGCCATGTGCTAGTGTTGGTCCACTGTGTTTTAACAGGTGAAAAGGTCAGTGCAGCACTTCATGCTTCCCTCTGCATATTTAGGAAGATATGAGACATCAGACTCAACAACACAGAAGAGCTGAAGGCCGTTTTCAGAGCAACCTGGTCTTCCATAACACCTCAGCAGTGCCACAGACTGATGTTCATCATTTTCAGGTCATAATTTTCAGTAGTACAGAAGTAGTCTTCTGTTTTTTATTGGTCTTGAGTAATATTCAAATTTTCTGAGATACTGAATGTTGGGTTTTCATTAGCTGTAAGTCATAATCAGAATGTAATGTCAGAACACAGCGCCTGGCCAAAAAAATAAAAAATCACCTTTTCAGAAGGGTGAAATTATTGGGATGTTACAAGCTAAGAAAACAACTAAGGAGATTTGACATTACTAGAAATAGGTTAAGAACCCATTCAAAACTTTATCAAATCCTGGAAGGACAGTGCTAAACCATCAACTTTGCCATAGAAATGTGGTCGGAAAAAAATCATAAACGGATCTCACTTAAAGACTTGGTAAAGTTGCATGGTAAAAAAAAATCAACAGTAAAAACTAAAGCTATGTTTAATAGTAAACATGAGAGCATTTCCATACACACATTTGTATATCAGCAATTAAAACCTTAAAAAAAATGTAATAAAGGTTTTTATTTGGTAATGGAAGTATTGTCCTGTCATGGAGAACTCTTGGTCAGATTTAAAAAAACAACAACCGTAAAAAGTTGTAGCATTTCTTTGGTTCAGTTTATAGACATAAACAACAGCAGTAGTTATATTTATTTCTGAATTGGAACTGAAATGAGGACAGACATAAAGTGTGCGCTAGTCATACTTCCATTGCTCCAGAGGCTGGTAAAGTTTTGTGTGGGAATAATTTTTCTCTTCTCTTCTTTCATATCTTCTGATGTAGCGAATGCTAAAGAAATTATTCACACAACAACACAGCAATAGCACAGCTGGAGCTCAGGCATCTGGAAAGGTCATCCAGCTTTTTTTTTTTTTTTTGATTGCTCAGACATCTGAAAGTGCCTCATCACTGACACAACACCTACGGACATTATCGACGACATTCAGAGCGCACAGTTTCACAGACCAGTAAATATTTCTTCTCGTCAATAATTCAGCTTCAGCGCGTGGAATTATTTATCTAATACGTATTTATTATTCATATTTAAACAAGAGAGTCGCCTTTTGGGACCAGGTCTCATTTTCAGTCTCTTATTTAGTAAACACACAGCCACAAAAGTGACAGATTTACTGATTTAAAGAGACAAGCGTGGATTCGCGAGTTTGAGGTCTACCTTGAGTCAAAATGGAACGCGTTAAATAATTAATAGTCGGCACGATTTGCATCGAGTCCCATCTGATTCTGTTTTTTTTTTCCCCCTCATGCAAATGGACAATGCCGTTTCTGGGCTGGAAGTAGGAAAGGAACGCTAATGCACCAAATTCATCAGAATGGCTAACACGCCAAAACAGGTGGCAGTCCTGCTTGAGCTTTTTACAGTAAGACAGTATTTGTTAAAAATTCATAAAGGTAGAAAAACTTTGAATTAGTCGTACTGAATAGATTTTATGGTTAAATCTTATTCGCTGATCAAGTTCATCTTTAAAACAGTTAATGGTTTCTTTCAATAGCTAGGCGTTTTTTTTTTTAGCTACGTAAAGGTGTTTTACTTTGTGTGCTCCACCTTGATTATTGACCAAATAGTCAATTGTTGATGGCAAGTTGTTAAAAACAAGCTTCAATTTCATCACGGTAGATTTTTGGTCATGTTTTAAACAAAATGTTTACTTGATCAAAACACAGTATTGGTGCTGATTAATTTTTTTTTTATGTTATACATACTGTATAACACAGAAAATGTATGTGGACAAAGAAGCTACTTCTGAAGTTAATGCAACATGGAAGTGACCAATCTTACTTCCGTAAACATTTCAAGTTGCCAACTTCAGTCGTTTTGGAGAGAACTGGCCATTTTTAAGCGTTACACTGTCTCTGTTCAAACAAATGCAAATGATTCATATTTCTTTTTGAGTATTGATAGTGAATTGGTGTAAGCTCCTAGAAGCACATGACCTGTAAAAATTGTTGCTTAAATTGTTTTTTTGTTTTTTTTGGTAAAAGCTTAAAAAGCAAAAAATCTGTAGTGTCCGTAACCATGTCAAATTCATGTTACAATATCTTAACAATTTTTCATTGTAGAATAATACACTTTTTCAGGTTTATGTCTTTTCATGTGAAATCTAAATTGCCAATTTTTATCTGAATGACAGTTAAGATCGTTGAAAGATTTGAATTCAAAAAAGTACCAGACACTACAGACATAAAAGGGCATGAAATTGTATTTAGCAAATGTGTTTCTTTTTATCTGATAAAAATATAAATGTATCAAAAAAAGACAAAAACTGAAGCATGGATCAGGAGATAAGAGTCATTATCCTGATCCTGTCTCAAAATTAACTTTTTGACCTACTGTAGATGATACACTTTCTAGCACCAACACCACATTTTGGCGTATTATATTATTTCTAGATCAAAATGTACAAAAACAATAAACACTTTTTTCCTCCTAATTATAGTGTATGTTGAATATTTAGGAGAAGAGAAACCAAATTTTTTTTAAACCTTTTTGTTTTATTCCTTTTATACCAGAGCAATCTGCAACGATCTGTAACCCTTCCTATTTACATTTAATGTTATGAAACATCCTCATTTTTCACCTCTATGTCATCGAACAATTAAAAGATTTGAATATTTTCCAAACAGCATCAGTAGTTTGTCTTTAATTCTCAGATTCACAGATGGCGTGTGGTGAGGGGGAAGAGACTGCGGCGTGTACGTGTTGTTCCTCTGCGCTCATGTCACTTATTTTTTAGTATCCTGAACGGCGTATCACGACTCTATTTCAAACAGAATAATGTTGAACAGCATGTTAACTCTTTTTATCATATATTTATGTACGTACATCTATAATTTGCTTTAACATTAAATTTAGAGCTGACAGTCAGGGGAAAACAGAGAAGTTAACTTGGGATGCGTCGAGTGAAGAATTGATGAGGACACATAATCAAGTGACGGCAAAACGGACCAGTGGATGTGTGTGGAGGCTGCTTTGGATAGGAGTGTGTGTGTGTGTGAGAGAGAGAGATTTTTCAGCTGTGTGTTAGTAAGTGTGTGAGTCCTGAATTAATTTTAATGCCCCACTCTGCGGGCTGCGTGTCGTTCTCCCTCCTGTCGGAGAACCCGTCGAGATGACATGGGAACAAGCGCTCTGCTCGGTGGCGAGGAGCTGGGAGAAGCATCGGTGCCGGGGAAAGCGTTTATGAAAGATTCATCACAGATGTCGCTCTAATCTGCCATGCATTGTCAAGGAGCTGCTCCAAAGCACACACACTGTAAATGGATTCTTCCCCCAGACTTCAGTTTGTCGCTGGCAAAGAGTGGCGGATGGAGAGGAAGGCGGTGATGGTGGCTTGGGGGAAAAGTACAAGGTGTGAGAAGATGAGGAGGAGCACTTTATGGACTGCATTACTGCACGTCCACAGAGAGATGGAGGGATTTTTTTTTATGTGCAGATGGCCATGTTAAGTTCACGTCGGTCCACCGTCATGTGGATTACATGTCAAAAAAGTCTCCTCTTAAAGCTCGAGGATTTTATTTACGCACCATTGGTTGTGGAAAGCTGTGGAAATGAAGACTAGCTTTTCTATTCAAATCCTTTTCCAAAGTTTCACAAAATACACAAGTGGAAATACAATTCATTCGTCTCCCACTGAAGACATTTTTGAATTTATTTTATTAATAAGTGAGACATTATACAAAACAAAAAGCCAAAAAAAAAAATCAAAACAAAGCAAAGGAGATTTGTAGAAAAAATATACATAGATCTGTTTGAGAAACAAAACTAATAAAAACCAAAACAGACCTTACAAAACACATCATGGCAAAGGAAAAAAAAAAACAGAGCAAAGCAAAGCAAAGCAAAGCAAAACAAATTAAACAAAGAAAAGCAAAAAACAAAAAAAGCTAATTAAATCAAAACAAAAATATAAAACAAAATAAAGCAAGACAAAAACAAATTCAAACAAACGGAAGCAAAGTAAAGCAAAACAAATAAAAACAAACCAAACAAAGCAAACCATAGCTGGGAAACACAAAGCAAAACAAATTAAAACAAAAGAAAACACATTAAAACAGAGCAGAGCAAATACAAACAAAACAAACCTTGGCAAAATAAAAGAAAACAAAGCAAATTAATTCAGAACAAAAGTAAAAACAAAACAAACAAAAAAGAAAACAGGCTAAAGCAGAACAAAACAAGTAAAAATAAAGCAAATTGACAAAATTTCAACCAAACATTTACATAAAAATAAAAGTCACGATCACATTTTTCAGACACATTCCTGAATGCATTGCTTTCCTTCTCAGTCATTGCGTTGACAAGATTAATTATAATATCAATCACAATATTAATCATTAATCTTGACTTATTCATGTACTGTCTTGTAAGGATGTGGCTGTTGAATTTTTTGAAACATTAAACCCTTTTTTCTGTATTGGTTTGCCTGCCTGTTCAGACAAATCACTTGGATTGGGAATTGGATATCGCTGAGTTCTTATGACTGTCTCAGATCCTGAGGCCTAAAGTTCAATCAATCACAGAATCAAGCAGCTAAGTAGATGTTAAAGAAGGTGTAAGTGGGAAACCTGAATTCCACTATACAGGTTCAAAAAGGATAAAAAAAAATGTATACAGGATGTTAAAGTTAGTAAATGATACTCTTGCTATGTTTATGATTACAGCAGCAGAGCTACCCATTTTGGATGGGCTTATTCACTAAAGTAGCAGTGAATTCGTGAATATAAATAGTGCTTCAGGGTGTCCATGGTTGATCATCCACACCAACAGAACGTGGGATCTATATCACATGTAGACTTGATATACAATACATCACTATTAGTCTGGTTTGCCAGTGAAATATAGGGTCCCACAAGGGTCAGTTTTAGGACCTCTGCTGTTTTCAATACACATGCTTCCCTTGGGTAACATCATTAGAAGACATGGGATTAGTTTCCATAGTTATGCTGATGATATCCAGTTATACATCTCAACAAAACCAGACAAAAAACCCAAGTTGTCTAGACTAAATGAGCGTGTCCAGGATATAAAAGATTGGATGACCGATAACTTTCTTTTACTAAATTCAGATAAGACAGTGATATTACTTATTGGCCCCAAAACCAGGACACAACAGCTCTCACAATTCAGCTTGCATTTAGAAGGATGTACTTTTACTACCAGCTCGAGAGTGAAAGACCTGGGCGTAATATTAGACAGTAACTTGTCCTTTGAAAATCATACCTCCAATATCACAAAAACAGCCTTTTTCCACCTTAGAAATATTGCCAAGCTTAGGAGAATCCTATCCGTATCTGATGCTGAATAGCTAGTTCATGCATTTATGACCTCCAGACTGGACTATTGTAATGCACTACTAGGTGGTTGTCCTGCATCCTCAATAAACAAGCTTCAGTTAGTCCAAAATGCAGCCGCCAGGGTTCTCACTAGA
>JAQMYJ010000039.1:2420331-2436109 GCA_030014305.1 Clarias laeviceps
CAATAAGTTTGATGTGTCACATGACCCTCTTCCTATTGAAAAAACAAAAGTTGGATCCAAAATGGCCGACTTCAAAAAGGCCACCACCCATCTTGAAAAGTTTTCCCCCCTCACATATACTAATGTGCCACAAACAGGAAGTTAATATCACAACCATTCCCATTTTATTAAGGTGTATCCATATAAATGGCCCACCCTGTATAATGCTTTATCCTGTATACAGGGTTGTGGGGGGCCTGGAGCCTATCATAGGAGACGTTGACGGTTTGCCAATCCATCGCATGGCACACACACACACATACACATACACACACTCACATACTCACACACTACGACCAATTTGGGAACGCCAATTAGCCTAATTTGCATGTTTTGACCCCGTACAGTCCCAACCTCACTCCAAGCCATTTGGGCCATTAAAGGAGTTCCTGGGAGGCCAGGGTTTCAGATGTGAAACGTGCAGTCAGATCACAACTTTTTATATAGATGGTGTCCAACTCTGTGATAAGTGCGTTAGTGTAGCAGGGGATTATATAGAGATATAAAGGGAGTTTTTACTCTCAGAACTGTGTTCTGTTATTCTCCCGGTTTGACTTTGAAGAAACCTCAAAATTATTTTGTGATGCTTTTGGGACAATTAAATGAAACCCAGGAAGCACATGCAAAACTGCAAATAGGATCAAACTGAAAGCATGGATCTGCACAATATTTTATCTGTGTGGTTGTAATTAAGGCTACTTTCATCATATTTAACAAAACAGTTTGAATACAAGAAAAAAAGACGTCTCTGAGTTCCAGTTACTAAACAGCGCAGAGGTTTATGTAGGTCACAGGGTGCAGATTGAGCGAGCACATGGCATTCAGGTGACGTGTCTTTTTTTCAGAACTGCCACAACAATCATGACTACTGACTGCTGATCTCTGGCTTTTTTCATACATTTGCACCTCTGCGGCTAAAGTGAAAATAATTGCACGCTCTGTGTATCTATCACAATCTCTCACTCACACATTCATGCATGTCTCTGCTCCCGCTTGTATGGTGGCACCAAATATTGAAATGCAATATAAAGTAAAAAAATAAAGTTTACGAAAGCTGCATTAGAAGGTAAGGATGAGATGAGAGGATGGTCGCGATGGCAAGATTTCAATTTTCAAAAAAAAAAAAAAGAAAAAAGATTACAAATACATTCATAATGTGCAACAGAATAATGCAAAAATATGGTATGATGTATATACTGTAAATGCATTAATGAAAAGTTTATAGTAATGGTTAAAAATTGTTATAGTGATAGAAATTCAGCTCCTGTTTCTTGTGGTTAGCGCTGTCGCCTTGCACCTCCAGGTCCTGGGTTCGATTCCTGCATTGGGTCTGTGTGCATGGAGTTTGCATGATCTTCCCTGCTTGGTGGGTTTCCGCTTTTTGTATTAATTAATAACCTTTATTTTTTTTTATCCTATTCAAAGCAAGTATGTTTGTGTGCTTGCTTTACTCATGAAACATTTAAAATAACAGCTTCATATTTAGTCATTACCTTAAAAGTGGTGTATTTAGCAATTACAGTGAAACTGTATGTACAGTATATATATACTGTGTACATATTCTGCATAAAAAGAGACAGATGGCTATACCAAGATAATCTTGGCCTTCATAACATCTTCATCACCACTTTACTCATGTTAAAAAACCAGTTTTGAGGATTTATGTAAGGTTTACATCAAAATCAGTGATGTGACAGGATTTTATGAAGTTCATTAAAAAAAGAAAATAGAGCGGAACCATCCATTGTCATTATGACTTGACTGTAATTATGGTATAATTTTTTATAATAATGTTTAATTATCATATCTACCGTACATTAATCATGCCCTGGAAATGATGAAGCTTTGAGATTTCTTCGGTAAAGCTGCCACTTGTTATCTTTCCAGTTAGATAAAAAAAAAATATATATATATATATATATATAATATTATTTAGGCACTGTAATTAGCTGTTTTACATAAGAATAAAATCCAACACAGAGTGGTTTGTAGCAGAATAAATAAAAATAAATTGATATAGAAATGTGTATTATTATTATTGTCTATGGAAGGCCACTAACCAGAATATATTTGACCTTTTGTACATTTTAATATTTTTATTTACATTTTAGTTTTAGCTGCAAAAGCTTTGTTAAACAAAGAAATAAAACAAAAACATGTAGTGTCTTTCTTTCTCTCTTAATTTAAATAATTTCATGAAATTCCAGTCGTGTGTGTGTGTGTGTGTGTGTGTGTGTGTGTGTGTGAGAGAGAGAGAGAGAGAGAGAGCGAAGGATTATTCCAAAGAAACGATGACAGGAGACAGGAAGTGCATCCTGTATATCTTATTTTGTCTCATAAGTTGCATTTAACACTTTAACAAGCTGCCTGACTGAACATATCAAACGCTGGCACATCCACCTCCTTCACATCCCGTCCTGTCCTGTCCTGTCCTGGACAGTGAAATATTATGTTAAGAGAAAGACAAGTGTATGTGTTTGGGTGAGGTAGGCTTCGGTTTATAAGAACCATCTCCTGTCTCCCTCCCTCCCTCACACACACACACACACACACACACACACCTGATTTTATTCACGCACATGAGCATGTGAACTGATTCACTAAAGATGAAAGACTTTTCAAACATGAGGTCATAGTCTTTTGGTTGCTTTATGAAAGGGATTAATTGTGGATTTAAATTGTATTTTTAATAATAATAATAAAAAAAACATAAGGGGAAAATAAGTAAATAACTAATACAAATGCATCAAGTTAATTGATTACTGGATTACGATCTAAATGTTTTGCTTTGACTAGTGAACGATACACGCTGCCAAACTTTAGAATAATTCAGAAATCAAAATGAAAATAAATATATGAAAATAAAATCCTATCTATCTATCTATCTATCTATCTATCTATCTATCTATCTATCTATCTATCTATCTATCTATCTATCTATCTGTCTATCTATCTATCAGCATTGCATTATATATGCTTTTATGAGTTCTCCATAGAGTATGACATCATGGATGAAAGTACATACAGTACCTTTTACTCAGGCAAGATCCCACAATTATCAATTATACCCTCAAAGATCCTGTGGAAAACCATCTCAAACATACACTACCAGTCAAAAGTTTGTACACCCCTCCTAACTCCATGGTCTTTCCTGGTTTTTATTTCTTTCACTGTAAAACAAAACTGCCTTCGTTTATCCAAAATACACAATAATCTCTTCTGCTACTGTATATGTACTGTTTCTGCTACTTCTGCTCTGTAAATCCTTCATAACGGCTCTAATCTGAGGTGCTGTTTGCTGTTTGGTGATTTCTGAGGCTGGTGACCCTAAATGAACTTCTCCTCTGCAGCAGATGTAAGTTTTGGTCTTGCTTTCCTGGGAAGGTCTTCATGAGAGACAGTTTCATCGTGGAGCTTGATGGGTTTTGTAAGTGCACTTGATAATACTGTTCTTGCAAGAACTGATCCAGAACAGCTAACTAAGCTTCATGTCTTAACATACCATCTGACTGTTGCTGCTGTCGTTATTGATGATGTTGTTACTTAATGACTTTATTCAATATGTGTTATATTGTAGGTTTTAAATCTCCAGTATTGATCTAAAATCTAGACAATAAATCACTGAACAAAAAACTGAATTGAATTAGAGGGTGTGTCCAAACTTTTGAATGGTACTGTATTTAAGCTTCCTGGTATTGAGGAGAAGAGGATGATTTAAATTTTAAATCTATCTGCTTTAAATCTACTTTGAATCAAACGTTTATAAAGATACTAATGTCTAAAAAAAAAAAAAAAAAAAAAAAACTAATGTCAGAATTTTTCTGATTTATTTATGTTTTCTTTTTTTTTTTCACAAACAGTAAATTTCGTCAGTAAGAGTCATCGTCCAACCTATTTAGGGTTCCATCCTAACATTCTTAGGATGATTGTCCAGGTCCACTTTTTCGGAATTCTGCCTGTTATCAAGAATTTGAAAGGGAAATACAGTTTTGCTGTAATTCTTCATGATCGATGTTGTCTGGCCTCAAGATGGCGCTGTAATCCTTTAATTCCTGAGGAAGGAGGCCACAAATCACACTCAGTCTGTCCGTCATTAGACACATTTCTTTTCTCTTCACTCATTTCTTAAGGAAGGAGGAATTCCTGGACAAATGTGTCAGTCTGTTGTCTTTGTTGTTTCTCAGCAACAGTTTAATTCCTGACTGTTTCCCCCATTTTTATTTCACAGCAGCTTAATTATGATGCTTAATTGTGATATAATCACACACACAATCAACATTTTATAACATTAGATATTTAGCATAACATTAGATCATTAAATGTGATTATATAAAATGTAATTAATTAATTACCTGCATGTAAAAAACTTGTGCACACCTGATCACAGCCATATCTGCTTGTTAAACACGCCATAACAGAATTCCTCCATCTTTTCCTGTTATAATGCGCTCCACTCTTTTGGGAAGGCTTTCCGCTAGATTTTTGAGTGTGTCTTTTGGGATTTGTCTTCATTCATCTACAAGAGAGCATTACTGAGCTCAGGCACTGATGTCTGGATGTCGAGGAGGCTCCGATTCCAGTTCATCCCAAAGGTGCTCGGTGGGGTTGAGCTCAGTCAGGGCTGTGTGAAGGACGTTTGAGATCTTCCACTCCAAACTTAACACACCAAGTCTTCATGCCGATCTCACAGGGGAGCATCGCCGTGCTGGAAGAGGTTTTGGCTTCTTAGTCGGAGGGAAATTGTATTGCTAGAGTGTACAAAGATGGGGCAAAACAAACACAGGCAATAAAAAGGCAACAGTTTGCGGAAGAACCGCATAAGGGTGTGAAGGTCAGGTGTCAATATATTTTCGCTCATTTAATGTATTTATGAAGTTTAAGAAAAGCCTTCTGGAGGCTGGTTGAAAAAGATGCCGAGAGTATAGAAAGCTTCCTAAGGAATACAGATTTTTCAGATATTGAAACATAAAATTCATTCTATGTTATTTAACATTAACAAAACAAAATATGTATTAATCTTAATATCTAATAAGAGACAATAGAAAACAAATAAAGAGCTTCTACAAGAAAGGGTGCACAAACTTTTGACTGGTATTGTCAAAAAAAAAAAATCAGCATTTGTAGTAAGATAGATCACCTGGGGAACTGTTTGAAAGAAAGAGAGAAAGAGAGGGAGAGAGAGAGAGAGAGAGAGAGAGAGAGCACTTCACTGTGAATAAAAGCAGTCGGGTTGAAGGAAGCAATATGAGATCGATACGCTTGCTTTGCCTCTAAGGTGAACACATTCACACTACAACAAGAGTGTATAAAAGTCCTACTGTATGTCCATCAATGTGAAACACACAAACACACACACTAGTCATAAGTGTGATCAACCATAACATTAAATCCAATTGCAGAATATTGTGTACTGTAGGTCCCCCTTGTGGCATCAAAACAGCTGTCACCCACTGAAACCTTGTGACTCCACAAGACCTCTAAAAGGTGCGCGTAGTATCTGGAACCAAGACATAAGTTGCGATGTGGGGCCTCCGTGATTCAGACTTGTTTTTTTACAGCACATCCCACAGTTGAGATCTGGGGAATTTGGTAGACAATGTCAACACTTAAGACTCTTTGTCATGTTCCTCAAACCGTTCCTGAACAATGCATGCAGCATGGCAGGGCACATTATGCTGCTCAAAGAGGACACTGCCATCAGGTAACACTGTTTCCATGAAGCGGTCAGAAACAAGAATTGGCGAAGAATTGTTCAGAAACAATGTTCAAGTAAGAGGTATGTTTCAAAATAACATCCATGAATCCATATACGCCACGACCCTACTGTAGGTTACCCAGGAGAACATAGCCCAAAGCATCACACTGCTATTACATACAGGCTCACCTTATTCCCATAGTGCTTCCTGGTACCATTGCTTCCCAAGTTACGCGATACAAACACCCCGGACATCCACTTGAAAAGGAAAATGCGATTCATCAGACCAGGCCACCTTTCTTCCATTAATCCATAGTCCAGTTCGGGTGCTCACGTGCCTATTGTAGGTGTTTTTGGTGGAGGACACGAGTCACCCTGAGAGATCTACTGCTACACAGCTCCATATGCAAAAAACTGCAATTCACTGTATATTCTGATGCTTTTCTATCAAAGTCACCATTCACTTCTTCAGCAATTTGTGCTACAGGATCTGTCTTGTGGAATTTGATGAGAAAGCCTTTATTCCATATCAATAAGATAAGATAAGATAAGATAAAGATATTGCATCGATAAGATAAGATAAGATAATACTTTATTAATCTTGGAGGAAATTCCCATTGGTACCATGACCTTGTCATTGGTTTACTGGTTGTCCTGCCTTGGATCACTTTCTAATTGGATCATCTACTAATCACTGCATACCAGGATGAGTCAGTCTTCTACCCGTCGCAACATGACCCTTATGTGCTCAGATTCCATACAAACTTAAATAATTCCTTTGATTGTGTAAAGCTGCTTTGCGACAAAGACAATTGTTAAAAGCGCTATACAAATAAAATTGAATTGAAATTTTCAGATTGTTTCAGTCGAACAAATCACTGCAATGTTTAACTCTGACTGCTGTCATGTGTCATAGAAAACAGGGTCGCTAGGCTAAGCTTGTGTTTTCACACAAGAGTAGAGTGTCACTTCTTCATGGGAGTGAAAACCAGAGGGCAGAGGTCAAACCCATTATGGCATCAAAAAGGACGGTGACATTCGTTCAGCTGAGGCTGACGAGGCGCATTGTTGCCATGGAAACCAAGGGCAGAGGGAGTTACAGTAGCGTGGCCTTCTCTCTTTTACTTTGATATCCTTGTGTGCAAATGCCTTTGGTTTGGAATCGGCATCAAATCCTGTAGCCGCAAATCAGGGTTAAAGGGAAAAATCTAGAATTTAGAAAAGGCAGATAAATCCTTCTTTTCCTTCCTTCCGTCCTTCCTTCCTCGGATAAACCCGTAGCTAATCAGACCATGGAGATTAAATTAAATAAAGCACGTCTATGAAAGTCTGAAAGTCTTTCCTTT
Source organism: Clarias laeviceps (assembly GCA_030014305.1). NCBI lineage: Eukaryota > Metazoa > Chordata > Actinopteri > Siluriformes > Clariidae > Clarias > Clarias laeviceps. Next base: position 2,427,412 of record JAQMYJ010000039.1, read on the forward strand.
GCACTAAGCCTCCAGGTGAATAATTTACATAATGTAAATGCATGTTATTAACCACAGTAGATGATCTACTACAGAAGCCAGAACAATTTCTAAATAAATAAATAAATAAATTGTCTGTATCCGGGCCGTGGTTCCCTAGTTGATGACCCGATGTAATGAAAATATGCACCGAGTAAACAGTATCTGTCTATCTGTTTAATTATCACACTGGGTAAGTAATGAAGAATATAAGAAATAAAACAGTCCATAGATAGAATCAGGGTGTATGAATAAGCAATTCCTTATAAATAGCAGAGTAAATGAAAGATGTACATAGAATCTAATAAGCCTTTGTCTGTAAAAATGGACTCCGTTCTTCCAGTATGTCTACATCTACATCACGGACGACGCTTCTGCAGCCAGTCAGACAGATGAGTGTTGTTGTGGTTCAGGCACAGAGCAGGATTTGAAACACAGAGAGAATCCATATTACATGTGTTAGCATGCTGTAGCGTCAGCTCCAGCTCAGACCATCAATTATGAATAGAGATATACATGTACAGCTGACCAAGATATACAGCTACTGAGCACCGTGTCACAGGATAGATTAGGAGCATTCTACGGGGAAACCTAAAATATTATACGTTCATAATTAATCATTTAATTAATGTATTCATTTTGCTTTGACAAGGAATCTGTCACCTGTTTCCTCACTAATGTCTTTTAAGGAATCTGAATTAAAGGTAATCGGAGCTGATTTAACAGTACAACAGTTTTCACTCTCACTCTTACTTGCTTTATCCTGTATAAAGAAGCGCTGGGGCACTGGAGCCTATCCCAGGGGACTTAGGGCACGAGGCGGGATACACACTGGTTGAGGTGCCAATCTATTGCAGGGCACACACACACATATACGCACACTCATTCACACACTAGAGGCAATTTGGGAACACCAATTAGGCTAATCTGCATGTCTTTGGACTATGGGAGGAAACCAGATCACCCAGAGGCAATCCAACCAAGCCGGGAGAGAACAAGAACACAGACCCCAAGGTGGGAATCGAACCCGAACCCTGGAGGTACAAGGTGACGGGGCTAACCACTAAGCCGCCATACTGCCCAGCTATTAGTTGTGGCTGCAGTCGTAGGCATGAGGGCACATCCCGAGCACAACAGCATGGCCTCAATTCAATTCAAAGAACTTTATTAATCCCAGAGGGAAATTGCTTAAAGTAATGATATTGCTGTTATATATCAGTTCCCCAAACAATTTATTATCAACTGATTATGGTTTGTTTGTTTATTTAACCAGTTATTTTGCTCCACCAACACTTATCCTTCCATGCCTGGCCTAGAACTAACTGACCGCGACTGGCAGAGCTGGCGACCGATGAGTGTAATTAATAGGGGTGAAGATACTGTGGTTTCAAATTCTTACCGCTACTCCAAAGTGAAAAGGAAGGGGGGGTGGGGGGGGGGGGGGATAAACCATGCAGGAGGTGGAAAATCCTGTAAATCTTGTTTCTTTTTTACATTTCCGCTTATTTCACTTAAATGGAAAGCTAGTGCACTATGTAGGGTGTACAATCCCTTGTTCAGCACACTAAGTAGCACCCTTGATTAGAGATTTGGGATTCAGTCTTGTGTTTAATGCTACAGTAGGTAGCTTTCTAAGGGAGCTTTGAAGTTTTTTATTTATTATTTTTTATTTATTAAACACTGTTCATGATTTGTTAATAGTAACTAATATAATAAACAGTGTTAGCATATGCAGCTGTGATCCCGTTTGAACTGTATGGCCTTTCATGTTTGCGTATTCGCACTGAGAGTGTGTAATACTGTATATAATAATTCTCTCGTACTCAAAAGTTCCTTGCGTTTGCCCTCTAGAGATGCCTGCGCTCAGTCGTGCAGGTGTTTACACTTCGAGCTGATATGGCGTCTGATATACCTGTGCATGCTGAATAACAATAAGAGCTGTCACCGTGATGGAATCCTAATAGGCAGGAAAGCACCGGAGAGGTTAACTTCCTCCATCGCCTGAGCCAGGGGAATACTTTTCTTTCTGCGGTACATATTGCCTGATCTTTTCACATAGATGTACTAAAGAGACATTCCTGCTTCATAGGCAGCCATTTAAATATAGAAAAGAAAGCTTTATTTTTCTCCACCTCCTGAATATGGGTTTCCCTTAACAATAAAAGGTTTACTAAAGGGTTCCAGGTGTAACCCCCTTGGGAAGAGGAAAAGCTTTACCTATTCCAGGAACATCTATGAATTCCCTTTACTCTGAGAGTGTACAGTAGAGTGCAAAAGTGCACTTCTATATACAGTATATATTACCCAAACAGAGTGTTTTCTCCCTGTTTATTCTTATCGAAAAATGGTTCTTTAAATGTTCTACATACTTTAAGTATGAAACTTGTTCCTTTGTGGTTTTTCAGATGGTTAATGATCCATTCTTTATTAAAGTATACTTTTAATGTATACCTTCTGTATGGTGGCTTAGTGGTTAGCGCTGTTGTTGTCGATTCTTACCTTGGGTCTGTGTGCATGGAGTTTTTGCATGTTCTCCCCATGCTTTTTGGGTGTCCTCCCACAGTCCAAAGACCAAAGCAGCTACATGGTGTTTGACAACAGGCGTCATGCTGACAAACTAACCCCTTATGTAACTGACATAGAAACAACAGGTACAGTATATCTCCAGGTGGGAAGCTTCTGTCTCCCAGTGTGCCGGATAGCAGTGAACGGACCAAAAGAAAACTTTCTGTAATACTTAATGTTTAGAAAAATAAAGTCAACAAAGCATAATATAAAGTTTTTCACATCAGTCCTCTGATTAAAGTATTAACAACAGATATGCCTCGAAGTAAATATGATCAGCAGAGCATCCACAATAAGTTATATAGTGAGTTGCAGCAATGCAGTAAGCAGTATAAGTGCAAAAACAGATATCTGCTGAACTTGTTCAAGAAAAAAAGCTGTTTTACACAACAATGTCCCGGTAGAATGATGAGCTCTTGTACAGGGTTATTTCTCTTGGTTAAAAAGCCCTCCTGTGTCATCCCTTGCTACTGTATTATACTGTACATCTTAGCCGAATGAGTCTTTTGCCTAAGGTGCTCCTTTGTTTGTTTGGGTCTTGGGAGGGATACATTATACATTCCATCAATCCATGTAGTCCAACTAGGGACAGTGGAGACCAATGGTGACCATTGTATTCATTCCTATTTTTACCTGTGAATAGGACCTCCAGTCAACATTCACACACACATGCAAACTTCACATTATACATGGCCAAGGATGGACTCTATTTCACTTGGTGTCCACCTTTCCATGACTGCACACACAGCTGTCCAGAAAACATCCTTATCAGGATACAGCCAGGCTTCTTAATCAGGTTGTTGAGCTTTCTTGCTTCCCATGTTCTAATGCTGCTTTGCCAGCATATAGCCACACAGTAGACAGAGCTCACAACAACACATTGATAGAAGCAGAGTCGGTCCTAACTGCTTCGGTGCCCTAAGCAAAATCCTGTAATGGCCCCCCTAACAGACCTGGGAGACATGTGAACCATTTGAAATTGCCACACAGTCACATAAACACCCTCATGCTCCCATTACATTGTAACTTTACTATTTACCTGTACACTACAGACAACAATTATAATATTTCTTTTATCAGCTCCCCCAGATTTCCTTTTATACATTTTTTGAATGTAAAATGCAATACTGACTACTCAATGGCTATAAGTAACTAAACGATTTGCAACCATATTGCCTCTTATGGCCTACAAGGTAAAATCTTCAGTGGCTTCCAGAAATTTCAGTTAATTTGAGTTCAAATGATCCTATTCAACATTTAATCAATAGTCAATGTCAGTCCGTTGCTGTCCATCATGCATTCATCCAGAGTTGTAACTAAACTATGAGAAATGTGAGATAACCATTGTCTTGTTTAAAAAAATGAAGTGTCCCTATCATGAGTGCCATACTGTTTCGGACAACAAAAACCAAACATATAAATACCATTGTCCCTTTTCCGTTTCTTAAAATGCAAGAAATTGCTGTTTTTTTCCTCACTTTTGTCAGGTACAAAGTCAAAGGAGCCAGCTTTCGAAGTGACTGGCAAACAAGCTACACATGGAGAGACCAAGGGCTGCACTTCTACAGTAAGTGATACAGTAGATTAGCAAAACAAACAGACTAGAGAGATGCAGTGCAAGCTAGTGCATCAACTTACCTACTGTATATGGTTACTACTGGCATCACAGACATACCCTTTGAGATAAGAAAGACCAGGGCCCTTACAGACCCTATGCAGTCTGCATGTTGTGCATCTGGGTATAAGATCTCCAACATTCTGCTGGAAATACCTGAGCTTCCTCAGAAAATAGAATCTGCTCAAACCCTCTCCCTTTACACAGCATCAGTGTTGACCTTTAGTCTGTTGTTGCGGTAGACATTGAGATATTTAAAGGTGGCACCCAGATCAACATCCTATCTCATGATGCTTATTGATCTAGTGGTGGACTTCCTCTGGAGGTTGATCTTGACTATTCTTGACCACTCTGAGAAGGAGATGGTTCCATATGAAATAGTTAAACGTGTTAATGGTTTAAAATATGAGATTAAATCTGCCTCTAAGAGTTTAGTGTATACATGGACTATACCCTCTTGAGTTAGTCCTTATATCAAACCTTAAACAGAGGGTACTTTTAGGTACTTTTATCACCCCTGATAAATGAATGCCCTGGGTTTATGATTCAGACCAACATAACTTTAACAGTATTCAGTTACACTATGTAATTGGATATAATGTGATCTTGAAGAATTTAATCTTCAAAATTTCCACAGTAAACTATTATCCGTACTCTTACTGCTCATTGCTGTAACACCTAGTTATTTCGATGACGATCAGTGTTGTTTCATCGGCTGATGCATTATACAATATATTTACATAACTTCAATAGGAGCATGAAAGGTGTCTTCTGCAGTAGGTAAATATGTAAACAAAAAGTGTGTGTTTATATTAAGTTTACATCAACTCAATGATGATAAAGTTCTTTCCACCATGAGATTAATTTAATAAGTTTGTCTGTTTTTTTCAGTGCAATATCACATTGCTGTCACCAACTGCTGCCACACAGATTCATTTACCTGAGCACCTCGAGCTCGTAGGCTTCACATCGGGTCGATCCGACGTCGGTGATATTTCCAAAGGTCACTGTCATTATTGTTGCCTAGCAACCAGCTTCACACACTGTAGATATAAACATCTGTAAATTGTGCTGCGTACACGATCAAAGGTGAAGTTGTAGTTTCTTAGATGAAATATGAATTCATAAAGCTTCGTTCTCCTGTCTGAGTAGATAACAGCTGTCTTAAAGTGATCTTTGTTAAGGTTAAAGCAATATAATCATTTAGCTTGATGATATTACTTTAAGAGTATAAGGGGAGTGGTGGCTCAGGTGGCTAAGGCTCTAGGTTGTTGATTTGGTGATCTGAGAATCTGGGTTCAAGCCGTACTACCTATCTACTGCATGCAATGCCGGTCCCAAGCATGGGAGGGTTGTGTCAGGAAGGGCATCCGGCATAAAAACCTGTGCCAAGATGTGTGTGGATGAGATGGTCTGCTGTGGCGACCCCTTCAACAGGAGCAGCTGAAAGAAAGTATCTTACGTTAAGAGTATAGAGGCAAAAAGTGTGTGAAATTTAAACGTAATCAAATCAAATCAAATTTGTGAAACTATACTAGACCACTAATACAAGGAAATAATTCACATAACTAGCAAGCCAAACAAGTCAATTTTTCAAATCTAAGTAGCTTTAAGTAACCCCTAAGTAACCCCTTTAACATGCTAATTCATGAAACTTAACTAGCTAGCTAATTTAACTAGCTGAATCACAAACATTCTACAATCTAAGTGCGAAAATGTGAACTTAATTTGATGGCAAATTTTAATTAATATATTGAATTTTTATTTCATTAAAAATAGTCTGCCATTTAAAATTTGTCACAAGTACTTTGAAGGTCAAAATGAACATCTAAGAAAAAAAAAGGTTTGTTTAACAAAAAAAAAAAAAACGGATTGAGTAACAGTTTCAGTAATAAATGGGTAAAGTATAAAACCGTTAAAATAATACTTAACTACAGGAACAAAGTAGAGTTACTTAAGTATTTTCCAACTCTGTGTTTATTATAACACATCAAACTCAGATTATTTATTAATATGGCACTCCACCAATCCATCCATCCATCCATCCATCCATCAACATCTGTAGTCCAACTAGGGACCGTGGAATGAATTTGCTTAAGGTGCTCCTTTGTTTGACCCATAAATGTTGGGTGTGGGGTGGGGTGGGGGGGGGTAGGTGTTGGGGAGGGTACATTATACATTCCATCCATCTAGGAATCTCTGTAGTCCAACTAGGGTCCATGGAGGACAATTGTGACCATTGTATTTATTCCTATTTTTACAACTTTGGTAGGATCTCTGATTAACATTCACACACTACGGGCAATTTGGAAATGCCAATGCATGTCTTTCGACTGTGGGAGGAAACCGGAGTACCCGAAGGAAACCCACCAAGCACGGGGAGAACATGCAAACTCCATGTTTCCTGAGGCCGGAATCAAATCCGGACCCTGGAGGAGCAAGGTGACAGTGCTAACCACTAAGCCACCATGCCACCAATAATGGCCATAAATAATCACAACTCCTAGGACCAAATGACCAGTGATCAGTGATATCCATCAGCATCCATTACTAAGGTCAGCGCTGGCTGAAGTTTAAAAAACTTACAATATCATTGGTCCATTTTAACAGTTCATTAGTTACATTGCACTTCTATCTAACGAATATGAACACTTCAACAGAAATAAAATAAACAGCAAAAAATTTAATAATATTACATAAATAAATTACAAGACGTGGCTCACAGTTTCTGCGCTGCTCTAAACTAAGCTACATCACATATTGAGGTACAGAATGAAGAACTGTTTGGATGATTATTCACACAAACCAAGTGATGATTGATTGAAAATAAATCACAAATAATATGTTACAAGGTTGATGTTACAAAATATAACAAGGCAGAAAGTGTGGAGATTGAGGTGAATGATTACTTCTGTCTAGAACCATATAGACTAAGCTGTAAAATGTTTGCCATCTTTTTTTGTTGTAATTCTCAGATAAAATATAGACATCATGTTGTTTTCAAGTACAATCTTTCAAATGCTCATTAATTAATTACTTATATAAATATAAACTATGTCAAATATATAAAAAAAAAAGACTGCTATGGTGATATTGGAAATGTCATAACACAGCTGTGGACACACTACACCTCATATTCCCTGTAACTGATTTTATTCCCTATTGATGAACCCAAATTGTCTCCTGGTAACATCCTCTTTTTAAATTTTTATTAATAAGCATCATTTCTTCATTCTGTGGCACTGTGGATTGTGTATAGTTCAGATCTCTCCTGTGCGGGGTGTTGATTTCCGCCTTTCCCCTCCATCCCCATCCCCATCCCCAGCCCCATGTGCGCAGACGTGATGGATTTCCCTGACTGCTCTGTAGGGGAAGGCAGGTCTGATAAGGTGATTTATCTCAGCCCCACAGCTTCTAATGGATGGGCTACACAACATCGCCTGAAAGTTCATCATAGCACAGCACTCACAACATAAGGAGAGAGAGAAAGATTGTAAGTAGGAAAGTAAAAGAAAGACAGGAAAACAGGTGTGATGAAGAGATCAGCTGTGTTCCAAATAATTCTGTTCTACTTACTAATAGTAGCGTCGCTGTTCTGAGAAATAGCATGACCGAGACGTGAAGATAAAAAGTCGACCACGGATTCATTGGGGTTCGTTTGAAATTAATTAGAAAGAACGGGTTCTAAAAATCTTGCATGCAGGATTCTCTCTAAATCCATTTACATCATTACTGACTTATGGCTTTTGGCTGTATAAACATAATTATAATATAATCTAGATAGATAATAAGATCATACGTAACTACTGTATACTGTATACTGTACAGAAGGTTCATAATCTTTGGTTCATACAGTATGTACAGTATATGACATCATAATGTCAAGCTTGTGTGTATTTTACACCATAATGTCAGGTTCGTTTTATATGGCTAAATTCTTCTTCTTCTTTTATTTCCTCTTCTTTTTTAACAGCTTTTAATGGCAGTTGGAATCGAGTAGGTTACATCACCGCCAACTGTAGGTCTCATTCTCCCTCATCTTCCCGGCCTCTTAAAGCCCATTGTCCAGTTCAACCTTCCTTAAAAAACATCAAATGCTTCCTCATCTGATCGTATCTTGTCTTGTTCTGTGTCTAGATCTCTTTGTGTGCTTTATTCAGTACTTCCACACACTTGTTCTTCTCGACACGTTTCCTCTCAGTACCACTCTGCAGCTTTAGTTGGAGTTTCATCACCATCACCTATAGATCTCACTCTCCCTCAACTTCCCTGCCCTTTAAAGCCAACTTTCCAGTCCGGTCTTCCTCAAAATCAAAATTAAATGCTTCCTTCCCATCAGTGACTATATCTATACATCATGTGTATATTCTGTAGGTTCACCTTTATATGACATCATCCAAAAGTTTGGACACACCTTCTCATATATCTGTCAATGTGTTTTCTTTATTTTCATGACCATTTACATGGTAGATTCTCACTGAAGGCATCAAAACTATGAAT
>JAQMYJ010000039.1:2446557-2458585 GCA_030014305.1 Clarias laeviceps
CCCAGAATTATGTCTGGACTCCTTGGGGGGACTGTGCGCACACTACACAACCCTGGGGGTCCAGACACTTGCAGTGTTGTCGAGTGGGTATTCTCGTTCCCATAGCGTTTTCACGCAGCATCGAGTGTAGCCTTTGAAAGGGAACGTCTAGGGGTACTTTGCTATTTATAACCTCCAGGTGCACCTCATCGGTTGACGTCACCTGCCTGAAGTTATACATGCCAAAATATTTGGCGTGTTTGACACACACGTGCTTCACAACTGGTCACGAGAAATCTTTCCCATAGCGTTTTCACGACGCATCACGTTCCCGCCTTTTCAGGGAACAGGGTTACAGCAAAGTAACCCGAGACGTTTTTTTTGGAAACTTGACAAGCTGAAAGCGGCAGGTGATAGGACGTGTCAACGACAATACGTGTAACATACAGTAATTGCTAGACGTTCATCAAAATTTATTGTAACATTAAATAGACGAAAGAAAAAATTATAACTAGATGGCAAATTGCTTAAAGGAATAAAAAAATTAACTACTGATGGACATAATGTTAATAATCTCAGGGGTGGGAGGAGAAACTGCTTTACGTCCAGTTTTTAACTTGTTCATTAGAAATTGGTTTACAAATTTAAACAAATTCTGAAACGATGCAATGTGGTCAGATTTCATTCCTTTTTTCCCTAGGTAATCTACACATTAATGCTTTGTGTCTTCTCATACAAGTTGTGCTACATATTATGAATTTCCTCAATAGTTAATTATGCACTGTTATGTTAAAAAATTTTCTTTAAACATGGCTTTATTATATATTTGCATGGGTGAAAGTAGGCTGTTATGATTAGGTAATGCTTAGCATTGAAAGATTCAGTGGAGAAAAGAGAGCAACTGCCTGAAAAAACCAACTATCATAGAAACACGTTCAGCAGGAAAACACATCTGATAACGGTATGTTATTTTAAACAACATGCTGTCTCCTTACTAATCGCTTCTAAGTTGTTCTGAATTGCATCTGGAGTGCTTGTACTGTGTTTTTTGCTCTTTCATTACTACTAGTTAACATGAACATAAACACACTGACAAGTTTATGACTCACCTCACCTCAAAGATAACTAGAATCTAACACAAGGCTGAATCCTAAATCCCTCGCTAACATATGAACAAGGTCAGGACTTGTGTGATTCTAACTTAAACCCTACATAGAGCACTAGCTTTCATTTGATGCTATTTGAGATTCAACCACTTTATCTTGTATACAAACATGTGTCAAAGCCAATATGAAAATAGACTCATTCCTAAATATGCAGACGACATGTAGTTATTGTAAGCCTGCTTCAGGATGGGGAAAGCAGCAATGGGCTGATGGTGAATAATATTATCAAATGGTGTGATGAGTCTCACCTGAAGCTAAAATGTTCCTAAAACTAAAGACATGATCATTGATTTAGAAAAAAGTAGTCACATTCATGACACCATATCGATTAAAGGTCAGATTCTGGAGCAGGTCACTTTGTACAAATACCTGTGAATAATTATTGACTTTGAATCAAGCTGTGAAGCTGTTCGTAAGAATCGGTATTAGCACTTACATTGTCTCAGAAAACTGTTTGTATTTAATGTAGATCAAACTCTGATGTCCATGTTTTATTGTGCTTTTATTGAGTAAATTTTATATTTTTGTTTAGTGTCATAGTTCAGGAGTGTTTCTATAAACAATAAGAATTCTCTGGACTCATCATCTAATCTGCTTTATCCTGTATACAGGGTTGCTAGGGCCTATCCCATAAGACTTAGGGCATGAGGCAGGGTACACCATTGACAGGGTGCCAATCCATTGTATGGCACACACTACAGGTGATTTAGGAACCCAATTACAATAATCTGCAGTCTAGTCTTTGGACTGTAGGAGATAACCGGAGCACCCGGAGAACATGCAAACTCCATGCAGACAGAGACAGGAATTGAACCCAGACCCTAGAGGTGCAAGGTGACAGTGCTACCACTATCGCTAACCAAAGCACCGTCATGAATTCTCAGATTGTTAAATGTGTAAGTAAGCTGATCGGACAGCCATTGCTGAACCTACACTCACCTACACCAAAGTGCAGAATAAAAAGTTACAGGAGCAGTTTGTTCCTGAGGCCATCAATTTTATAAATGAAACGACTCAGCAGTTTGACTAAAACATTTGTTCTATTGAATTGTATCACATTGTATTTATTTCTTGCATGTCCAGTGTGTATGATTGGATGCGTCTTTCATCTTTTTTTGCTGCAAAACAAATTTACCTCTGGGTATAAATAAAGAAACCTGAACCCGAACCCCGGAACATTTAGGTTTTATTACCAGTGCTGGAAAGAACTTAAGATTACTTTCACCCCTGTATATTAGTAATATATTTTTTACCCAACTAATTTTTAGCCCAAACCATCACCAGACATTTTTCCAATCAGAATGAACTCAGTGAAATCTATAAAAGCTGTGTGCTAACCCAGACGAATACTTAACACTTGCTGTTCTACAGAATCGCTCATTATGTTAGTTTTTTTTTGTAAGAAAATGACTTTCATGAGATCGGCTCACAGATAGGTATATCTGCATGATTTTGCTTGTTGCATCTGAAGCTTCACAGAAAGAGCATCACAGAACGCTCGGCGTCGAATATCAAATGATTCAGTATGTCTTAACTGCGGGCAACCGGGGCGCTGGTGCAGCAGCCCTGCGCTTTCAGGGAAGAGAAACAAAAGAACTTGTCCCTCTGTCATCCTCTGGCAGTGGGAGTAAAGGATTGCTTTGATGAAAGAATGGAGAAAGAGATGGCGAGAGAGAGGAAGAGAGTGTGAGAGAGAGAGAGAGAAGGAGGAGTGTGTGTCTCGGTGAAGCCAATCTAGTGTACGCACCAGAGTCTGAACAAGGGGATTATACTAAAGAACACTCCCTCTCCCTCAGGGCACGGAGGACATGAGAGCGTGTGTGGTGTGTAGTAGTACTAAGGACAGTGTGTTAGTGTGTTGTATGCATAATGTGTGTGTATAAAGAAACAAGCAAGAGATGGAGTCTTTCCCTCCTCCTGGACGTGTGTGCACCCTGCGTGTTTCAACATATTGTGCCCTCGAACTCCAAAAGATGATTAGGAGGATTTGGATTTGGCCAAACAGCATGCCTGTAGGAGGCAGACGGCTAGTTAAAAAAAAGAAAAAGAAAAAAAAGCCACCTCATGGCAGTTTTTTCTTCGTATCTCGTCTCACATCATCTTCGATTTCATTCAATCCATTTGAATGAAACAAATTAATTTAAACGATAAGAATCTACAGTCGTGCTTTAGTTCTACAAATGTAACACGGTTAGCGTTCCTTTCTTTACGTCTCAACATGCTGATTTCTCTCTTTTAACAGACACAATCAGAAAACCAAACAACATTCCAGACTGATGCTTTAATCCTTTTTTTTCCCTCCCAAAATTAATAAAAAATTTTCAGCCTCCTTGTGTGTGAAAGCCAAGCACACAGTTCGATGTTTTCATATCTAACAAAGCACGCACGCAGCTGACGAGCAATAATGATTTATATATTTCTCGGTGTAATGCTTTTAATAAACACTCAGTCAGTGGAAACCGAATCAATCTGGGCCTCGAGCATGTAAGGAAATCAATTAAAATGAAGTCACGGGTCTGGCTAGCGAATTGTCTCTGGCAGTTATTTGATATAATATGGTTAATATCTCTCACTGGGTAAATTAACACGATTTTGCCACACTAGATGGAGTCCTGCATGTGGGAGGAGTGTATATGTGGAGAGTGTGTGTGTGTGCAGTTGGGGTTGTGGTGGTGGTAGTGTGAGGGTTCCCACAGGGTGGTGGCGGAGGCATAATAATAAGTACTTTGTGTAAACAATGGGCTGAAGTGACCGCTGAGCCACATGCGGCCAAAATAATTAAAGCTGCTTTCCTCTCATCTAATGCGGCCTTCTCGCTGCTCTCGCTCCTCATTCGTTCCCTTAATCTTGCTCTTTCTCTCCTTTCCCACCTCATACTGTGTGGTGGGCATGTCATCCTTTCTCCCACTCGCACACTGTGTGTATGTGTGTGTGTGTGTGTGTGTGTGTGTGTGAGACAGGAGATGCCGTGCAGTCGCAGCTCGTTTGTATTGTGTCACTCTGGTATCGATCCTGGAGCTGCTGGAGAAAAAAAAAAAAAAAAAAGGAGGCGGCATCCAAAAGCTGCTGTGTGCCAAAAGTCAAGCTGTTTGGGCGGATCTGGGGGCGGAGCCCAGAGCAAACCGTATTGTCTGAGTAGCTGTAAGGGGCCGTCTGTCTGTCCTTGCTTGATTGATGAGGAGGAAATGAGGGATTTGGGAAGCTCTAGATAGATGACTGTGTTTTTATAGCCTTCTTTATTTAAAAAGTAACCAGAAATGGTTAAAAAGTGCAACTTTGCTGGATAATGTAACATTATTTGATATTTATTCCAGGCAATCTTATAATAGATTACACAGCAGTCTTTGAGCCTCGATTCCGATTGGTCAGAAGGTGTTGATTAATTGTCTGTAACAGATGGTCTGACAGTGGTTTCACCATGGTGGTTCATACTAAGGTGGTCATTCTGAATAATTTTTCTTTTTGGACGCTCCTTATAGACAAATTTAAAATGTTCCCTCTAGGTTTTATGGAAGGAATCTCCAGTATCAGTGCTTGAGTGCTTCTTTTTGTCGTATTGCCTTATTACCAAAAAAAAAAAAAAAAAAAAGAAATGTACTGGAAATGTAATTATGAATGAATAATTAAATAAATAAATAAATAAACAACATGATGAGGTAGAGATGTCCTGTGATATACTGTAGAAGAAAACATTTCACAACGCTCTAGGAAAGTAATCAAGGTTAAAATGAACTCTGATTAATTATGCTACACCATCATTGATTAGTTTATTGTAACAACACTAATCCCCAGCCATGTTTTATTCCTTGCACAAAACATCCCAGTGTGATAAAATAATTAATAAATCAGATCAGAGGTGAGGAGCGCATTGTTTTCTGATGTAGACATGTTTGAAATAAAACTTTAAATACTGTCGACAAATTTTAAATATGTAATTTATATCAGAACAGTAAAGAATATACAGTACTGTTTAAAAGCCATTTGAACATTTTGGACATTCTTCATATTAAATTAAATGATGTAGATTAAATTGATAAAATGGTAATGCATGTTTTACTGTGACAGGCTGCAAGGTGCCTAAAAATGCAATTTAAAACTTGGTTGTTTCTGCTCAGCAGCAGCGACCTCATTTAGCCTCTCATCTGTTCCAACCACTCAGCATTCAGCACCAGCAGTATACTAATTACCAGCCTGATCATCTATCATCATCTGCACCTGTTTCTCACTGGTTCATACCTTAAGTTTGATGCTTTTTATGCTTGAATGCTTCATAGGTCACTGTGTGGCTTAACAAACAAAAAACATTCCTCTGAAGCTGCTCAGGTACAGGGACTGGACTGGACTGAAAACGAAGAACAAAAACTTGTCAAGAATGAGAGTGAAAAAGCCCTTTAGGAAGCCTGGAGAACTATTCCTCAAGACTACATAAAAAATACAAGAAAGCCTGGGTCTTTGAAAACAAAACATGAAAAAATGAACGGACAGGTCTTCTAGACATTTAATTGTGCTTAAAAAATGACATTCAAGTGGAAACTTTATAAACAGAACGAACAAATGGATATCTTTGAGAAATTAAAAAGTGTTTTTCTTGCAAGTAGTAGAGAAATAAATTTTCAACATAAATAGTAATTCTCAAAATACAGAAACTAAATGGCAGCAAATCCAGACAAGTTTGATTTGTCCATCCTAATGATGGACAGATGGATGGATTGATGGATCTTATGGATCCTTAATGGGATGTTTGTTGAATGACCAGAGCAGGATAAAGATTTGGTACAAAATCCATAATGACCACAGAAGTGCGAACTACCCTATGGCATGGATTACATAAGGTCACTTGAAGGTATGGACTCAAAGTTTGGCAAGAGTGTAGATGGATTTGGGGATTAAATGAAAGACTACAGAGTTATAGTTCAAAAATGCAATTTGTATTTAAAAAATGTAAATTTTATATTATATTAATAGGGTTTAATTGTATTTAACTTACACTAGCATATGTGATTAAAGAGTTTAACTTATTAACTTATTAATACAAAGAAATCACATTCTGTAAGGTTGAGTATCTTACACTAAGTTGTACTTCTTTTGTCGTCAGACAAATCCACTCCCTGTTCGGTAATCGGAGAGAGAATCACATCTGAGAAATGGAAAAAAAAAGTCGATCAGATAAAGATGAAGTTTTGTCTTAAAACGACTCCAGCGTGTTCAAATTCACTAATCCCAGTAAAAATATTCAGTTTGGCTTTTATAATTAATATCTGTTGGTGCAGGTGTTTGTTTACATTGAGCGAGTAGAGCATTAGTAGCTTAATTTAAAATAGATTATTAAATCCGACACATAACTGTTCATAACATCACTTTTACTCAACATTTTGATTTCACTTATGGTGCAGGTTAAACTTCAGGCAGATATTCAACTTCAGTACTAGAAATGTTTCACTAAATTCTGCCTAGACATTGATTTAAGACGCATCCACAGGAACAGGTTTAACTTCAGGCAGATACCAAAGTACTGCCAAAGTTTCATAAAATTCTATCCAGACAGTTTTGTGTGCTGCTGCGACAAAATCTTGCTGGACAGACATACAGAAATTTTCTGAGACTGGTTTCTGAACGTTTAATGTCTCATTGAAAGAGAGAGTTCTAACCAATGTACAGACAAAACCTTTCTTTTATTTATATAGATTGTATATTTATAATATAGCACTCATGCTGCTGATGAGCACTAGTCAGTGTACATCAGTACATATTTAAGAAATAAAAAATAAAATCAGATTCCAAACACTTCAGAAGTGTGTTGATTGTGTTACTATGACATGCTGATGTTAATCGAAATGAAGACTTTTCTTGTATTACACGTGATGCAACAAGTTCATGACAAATAATTTATAAGTAATATTTTACAATCAACTCCCATTTACAGTAGTTACACTCAAATCAATTCAAACATGATATCTCTGATTGCTCATAATGCTGGTCAATAAAAATCATAGATTTTTTTCTGCGTTCCTCGCGGTCTTCAGTCGATCACTTTCTATTAGAGTGATGCTGTGAACTTGCCCTGCTTTGTAAAAACATCTTAGAAGCACAAGAAGGGGCACCTTGAGCTCAGGTTTACTTGAAGATGAGATTTACAAGTGACATGCAGCCATCAGGAAGAAAGAGAAAGAACACAGAACAGAAAAACAGAAGAAAAACAGAATAAGCAAAGCATAACCGGAGGCGAAAAAGCCAAACCAATATTTTCTACTCACGCACGTCTCTCTCGTTGTTTCTCAGGCATTCAGGGCGACGTAAAGCAAAGCAGGGGTGTGGGGAGATGAGGGAGGTGAACAGGTGATGAACAGAGTAAAGCGGCTTTTCATCTCGTCCCAGACGCCCTGCCTGGAAAGGAACGGTGCAAAGACAGGCGAGGATGAACCACAGCAGCAGGCGAACTGCACTTTCTCTGCCACACACTCAGGATGTGCGTTTAAAAGAACTTGCAATAAAATGTTCTCCTGGCTAACTGGGAATATAAATATGCATGAATTGCTTTGCTTGGCTACATGGCCCAACTTTGTTATGAAAGAAAGGTCTCTGTGGACAAAAAAAACTCCACAATAAATGGTACGAGAAACAAACGTTATACTCTCTGCTTACGAATAAAGGTGCCGGAAGAAGAACCACTGGTTTGCTTGGTTTCATAAGAAGAACTTTTTTTTACTGGTGGTGCCACAAACTAAGAGGCCAACATGAAATAGGCCCAGGGATTTTCTGTTTTATCTGTTGGAATTTGATTTGAAGCACTTCTTTGTGAAAAACTGCCTGCCTCCAACACCATCACTGGCACATCTGGTAATCTATTAGTTGGAAGGAGAGAAATAAGTTTCTCTGTCTGGCAAAAACAAAAGACGCACACTCAAATACTGTATTTGATTGGTCATTATTGTTTTTTTTCTATTGATGACGGGAGAGTTGAACCACTCCTTCTGCAGTACATGCCAAAGACTTTCAATTTGGTTATGAAAATGATTATTCATACTTCCAAAGCCACTTTTTCCACAGTTTGAGTCCTAGAGTATGGCCGTGGCATCAGGGAAGTAAAACTCCATAGATGTGATGATGTAACCTCAGTATATTCAGGTCATTAGCTGACTTGATTTTATTGCCATCACAACCTGAGCAACTGAAGCAACCCCAGATCATAACACTGCCTACAGAGGCTTGTACAGTGGACACTATGCATGATGGGTGCATGCACTTCCTTTCTTACTCTGACACGCCCATCGCTCTGGAATAGGCCCGATCTGGACTCATCAGGTCATATGACCTTTTTCGATTTCTCCAAAACCCCAAACTTTATGCTTCATGACAAACTGTAGCCTTGCCTTGTGTTGTGATTAGTCTCACTAACCAATGGTTTTCTTATGACTACACAGCTGTTTAGTCTTCTTGTCACACTGTGACAGTCACCAAGAGTATAAGTCATCTCTTATCATTCATTATTGTTCATTATTTTGTTTTATTACATTTCTTTCATGAAGTTGAAAGTTCTACACTATCTTTCCAGGTTTTAGTCAGTTCTTAACCCAATTCCAGTCATTTCATGAATCTCTTTAGTTGTTTCGACCCTTCTGAAATGCTGACGTCCATAAGCATGGGGTATGTCTTCTGACATGGCTGTTTAAGAAATTAGAAGCTACCTCTGGGATCAGTCAGTGTCTATTTAAGACCAATTTGGGACTTTTCTTTTATCTCAGGCAGTGTAGAATAATTGCATTCGGTGCTGTGACATTAATCTTATGAAATATGTAGCAGTTATGGAGCTTTTTAGATACATCAGTATAGTTACAAGTTGGATTGTAAAAAGATCAGCATGAGTCTTACCTTCTAAAGCCCAGGTACCACTTTCAGGGTTTTTCTTACAAATTCACAGATTGTGAGGAGTCATGGGTAGTCAAACAGTAAGAGAATGGCCTACAAGAGTGTAGTGATGGGCGTGGGCTATGGAATTTTTTGATCATGATCAAAAATGCTCAAAAAACAATGCAATCAAGCTATGGAATTTAATCACATGTCGTTTTGATATAGATCATCCATCTGTTTTTACAGGCCTATATTTGGTCATTTTTGGCCTTTTGTAAACTGCAGTAATGCAGTGGAACATTCTCAGAATAAATAAACAGTTTTATTTTATTATACAAATTAAAAAATGCTATTTAAAGCATGTATTTAAAGGAAATGACAACACCTGAAAAAAAGATGCGTTGTTTGAAGATGTTAAACAATGTAAAGAAAAGTTTCTACAATCTATCTACAATCTCTTTTCCCGTCAACGAAGTACTTACGCTAGAGATAGATATAAATAAATTAGAATGTTTACAGTAAGTGACACCTCAGTTATGAAATCACCCAATTAGGATTTTTAAAATCTTACGATGTAGGCCCAAGCCAAAGAATAAAAAAAAAAGCAGCAATAGATTCATTTTCAATATGTCTGTATACAATAAATGAACAAGTGATCAGACTAATTATAATCCCAGAGCAACATGTATTAAAGTGTTGGCATTACGTTATATTGAATTTGCATCAGTGAAAAAAATCAGTGGTTTAAATATCTTTAATATGTATCTTTAGCATACTGCAGATGAGCAAGTAAAACTAGAATTTCTTCAATTTAGTGGCAATATCACATGTTAAAAATCATAAAATATCTGTATATAAATGTCCAGGACTAAACTGTTGGACTGCATTTTAACTTGAAGCACCGTAGTGCTCGGTTATATTTGTATATTTCATACAAATGCATACAAAATGCTAAACTCTTTAGGCTTCTCACTGTCGTTTTCTATAATCAAATTTTAACTAAACATCTTCTAATTACAATTCTTCTTTCTTTTATTTTTTGTGCTTTTTTAAAACTTTTCATCAACCACTAATACTGTATACCTATAGCACACAAGCAGTGATTAACTACACCATGCCTCACATGGGTTAATATCACCTGAATATTTATTTACCTGAGACTCATTTAGCTGATTCTTTAACAGCAGATCTCTAAGGAAAACCTCCCTTTTTTGGCAGAACTGAGTCTGTTGCGATTTCTAACATTAATGCAATGTGTTCATGTAATATCAAAGCAATGAGTTTAGGCAGATAATTTTATTTAACAAAAAAGGCAAAAAACAAACAAACCAAAACTTACAACTAAACATTGTAAAGCAAGATTAGCTCATTATGCATGGTTAATTTTTTTTTTCATTTTCCTTATTCTTTATTTTGATCTTTTTGAATCTTGGACATGTTCATTAATTCATTAACTGGTTAATATCAATTTGATACCTTTTTGAAAATGAATAAATAAACAAAAAACAAAAAAACACAACTTTAATAAGTGGCTAATATTCTTGTTCACTCTTCTGTTCTCTACCACTAGTGAACCTTTTCTTAGGTTTTAGACTTTAGATTTCTTCTTCCTTATTATATGATCTTAGTAAATGTAATGTTATCATGATGTGGAAATTTAGGTGTTTTCACTTCGTCTCCGAGATGTTTTTTATGTCCAGTCTGCTAGCTGATAGTAGTATTTTGTTTTTTGGTTGTCCAGCAGTCTGTTAGTCTTGTTACCGCAATAGCTTCAGCATGAGTGCTTAAATGTTTAAATGGTTTTATCAGCCGTTCTATGGCTGCTATGGTGTCCGCGGAGAGGCACCTGTGGCTAAATCTCACGGGCATCAAGGATAAGGATCGTGCGTTCCTCCTTGATGCCCCCATCTCGCC
The DNA here is from genome assembly GCA_030014305.1 of Clarias laeviceps. NCBI lineage: Eukaryota > Metazoa > Chordata > Actinopteri > Siluriformes > Clariidae > Clarias > Clarias laeviceps. The sequence continues at coordinate 2,457,465 of JAQMYJ010000039.1, forward strand.
TTCCGGCCTGTTTGGCGACACTTTTAATCCCGTCGGGACTTCGGGAGGCGAGATTATATGAACAGGCCTTCGGGAAATTTCTTCCCCACCGTGCTCAAGAGTCGGGACTGTCGGCCACCCAGTCCTGACCAGGTCTGACTCTCGCAAGGCAGGAAGCGCAGAAGGAGAGTGTGATGAGCCAGGCACCCCCTCGTAAAGACCGGGGTCCGGCTCGCCGCGCTTCGCAATCCACCTCAAAGAGGTCGGACCTGCGCACTGTCTTCTTCACTAAGAAGAAGTCCTGAGGCTCATGCACCCAGGACCATGAGGGTGGCTCACCCCCGGGGAGGGACGCGTAGAATTCCTTTCGAGAATGAAGTGTTCTCCCTGGCACCCCCAGGTGGTCGGTGTTCATGCTCCGCCACCACTGGTATTTCGGGCAACACCGGTCTCCAATGAGATGTTAGTTCTTTGGTAATTTCCTGCCATGTTTCAGGATGTCGAACATCTAACAACCCCCCGTCTAGCCGAAGTGCCAAAACTTGTGCCCCTTTCGGAGAAACTGGCAACGTGGAAGCTACTGCCAGGTATATCTCCTTGGGTACTAAGGACTGCAGAGAGAGGCTACAGGATTCAGTTCGCACATCGCCCTCCGCGGTCCAATGGCGTGGTCTCCACTTCTGTGAAACCGGAAAGGGTGCATCTGCTGACTCTCGAATTACAGACGTTGCTGGAAAAAGGGACCATAGAACATGTTCCCCTACCAGACAGAGAGTCAGGCTACTACAGTCGGTATTTCTTGGTTCCCAAGAAAAATGCGGGGCTGCGTCCAATTTTAGATCTTCGCGGGCTGAACCTCTATCTCAAAAAGTACAGGTTCAAAATGTTCACTGTCAAAATGATTGTTTCTCAAATCCAACCAAGGGATTGGTTTGTGACAATCGATGTGAAGGACGCATACTTTCATATAGAAATATTGCCGCAACACAGGAAGTTCCTGAGGTTCGCTTTCGGGGGCGAAGTTTACTAGTTTATTAGTATTGGGTCCTTCCATTTGGTCTAGCTCTGTCACCCCGCACATATACAAAATGCATGGATGCAGTCCTGGCTCCTTTACGACTCCAGGGCATCCGTATTTTGAA
>JAQMYJ010000039.1:2481648-2504655 GCA_030014305.1 Clarias laeviceps
ATATATATATATATATATATATATATATATATATATATATATATATAAGCCTAACCCCTGCTTGGGGCGTGAATGATTTAGGGGTGTAACACATTGACACAATCTGTATCTCTGTAATAGTCTTAAAATTCCTATAAGATTCTGTATCTGATTTGAATTGAATTTGGTGAAGGAGTGGCATAAACCTCAACCCTAATCCCTAGCCTAATCGTAACCCTAATTTAACCCCTAATCCAACCCTACCTAACTCATACTGTAACCCTAACCCCTAACCAAACCCTAACCATAACTAAGGAATTTCTTTTTTTCTTTTCTTTTTTAAAGAATTGTGAATAAGACAAATATTGTATATAGATAAGGCATTTGTTATGAAGCTGGCAGGACAGAGACACTATACCTAGTCCTATATTTTAAAATCGAACCATGCAGTTGCTCAGAAACAAATAAACAAATAAATGCTGTAAATGCATCTCTGTTTATGCATTGTTTTGCTTCATGCTAATAAATGTGGCCTTTCTCTGTCCTGCCAGCTTCATAACCAACCTCTCCTCTGAACAAATCTCCTAATCCTGTCTGTATTATATTTTATCTGTTCACACCACATGATCTGTTCATTGCAAATGATACGTTTATATTAAGATGTAACATCACATCATTAGGAACTCAAAGCACATCACATCTAAACCCTCCATATCTAAACTCCATTACCCCGCAGCACAACACACTCCAAGCTCAAACCCCATGATTGGTGACATGACGGACTTTTTTTTTTTTTTTTTTTTTTTTAGAAATGCAATGTGGATGATGCTGATAATTAGGGTTAGAAATCAAACTCATAATTCTTTGTTGGTAATGTTTTTATTTTAATAGATTAGACCATTAGATTAGACCAAATGTCTTTCAGTCAAATTAGAATGAAATCTTGAAATATAATTTTCAAATTTATTTATTTATTTATTTATTTTTGCTATATTTACACAGATAAGGAATAGGTCCTACTTAAAGAAAGACACACACATGCCCTCAGATCTTTCTACTCTGACTGAAGTGGATTGTGGGAAGCAGACACATGTAAATCAAGCATACGACAGGTGAAGAAATGCAACACTTCCAATAAATAAAACACAACCTGGAAAGCTTTATCTGTTACTGGCATGAGAATAATAAAAAAATTATAATAAAAAAAAAACTGACTGTCCAGCCAGCTAGCTTTCAAATGACCAAGCTGTGGGATTTAACTTAATCACAATGTATCTATTAAGTCTCAATTAAGAATGGAAGTAGTGTGGCTCAGGGAGTTGAGAGCGAACATACAATGGGCTTTAATTGACAAGCAGGGCCTCTTCCTTAATTCAAACCACTTCGGCATATTAAAATATGAACTCTTTCATCTGTGGATACAATTCTATTAATTAAATCATTAAAACAATTATTCATACATGAGGGGGATGAATGATTTAAAATAAAATAAATGAGAAGCCGTCTTGCAATAACCTTCTGAAATATTCATTAATAAAAAAAAAGAGAAAGAAATTGAGTAAATGTAATGACATGTGTAGAGACTGGCTTCTGCTCAGTGAGCCTCCCCCTTCTCCATCTCATTACATGATCAAGAGATCAAATACAGTAGAAGCATGAGATGCAAGATACACAAATGTACACACCCACATACTGTACATGCCGTGCAGTTTATCACCTTTCTAATGATATATCTACACATAATAAAACTGTACAGTGAAGATATTTGCGGAAAAATAATTTGAGGGGATTAATAGAACACATCAAGATGTTTTTTAGAATTCCTGTCTGTCTGTTTGTCTGTGCATGCATCACATAAACACTACTGAATGGATTTTAATGGGGTTTTCATAGGTGTATTTGGTGGAGCTTGAGGTAACATATAGGCTTCGTCTCATCACAATTGGCCAACGAGAAGAGAAGATATGCTAATTTGAATTTTAAATAGAAAACACTTTTATATCATAAAAAAGGACCTTAAAAAAAATCATTAGTTCATCTCAAAATTCAGCAGATCGCACTGGTCATTTTTTAATATGAGCTTATGAGTGTGCAATTAAAATCTACTCAATAAACGCACTCATACTTTCATTCTGCGCACTTCATGGTAGCACATAAAAATTTTGTTCATTCAAAATTTTAACAGATGCCGTTGTATATATAGGTTTTTTTTTTATTTAAAATTTAATTCCGTGCAAGCAAATGGTTGGATCAATAGCTCTCGTGTTTCTTCCGAGTTCTCCAGACCGAAGCCCACCTTATTTTCACCTGTGGGGCCACATGAAGGTGTACCAGGAAAAGACACAGCACGTAGATAATCTAAAGAAACGCTATTAAACAGAACAACGGATGTGTTGACACAAATGGCACTGATTTATACAGGCTTGTTTGTAACTAAGTTACATTTTGCTTTAAAAAAAAATGTTAATTCCCTCTTTTGTTAATTTCCCTCTCCTGTATTATCAACACACTCAAACTCGCAATTATACATAAAGAGAACAACACAAACACACTCGCTCACTTTGAAATGTCACACATCGTTTGGATCTCCTCTCACACACTGACACACACAATATTCGGACGTGTCAATCGCACAGGTCGCATATTGTTTTTTCCAAAAAGGATGATGCTGTTGAATTCTCCATTGTGGACGGTCAGAAGGTGTTGATTTGATTTTATTAGGCCTGACAATACTTTTATTAGTAATGTTAATAGTATGGTTTCTATAGTAACAATACAGGAATAGTTTGATATAGTCGGTTAGATTTTCTGTTGGTCCTATAAATAATAAACTATAAACATATTTATATCATTTTACATTTAATGTCAATTAATTCTAGTTGTTTTGAGCAATTCTTTTTTTATATAATTAAATAAGTGGGCTAATGCAAATACAGATCAACGTGACAAACAAACAAAACAAACAGGAACAGGAACTATTAACATGAACTTGGACTTGAACTAAGCTCTAATGTGCTATTCTGACACCTGGAACTTAAATAGCATGCTCAACAAGACATAAACAAGACTGTATGATCAGGGGCATTTGCTGTGCATGGGGATGATGGGAGGTGTAATCCAGCACCAGAAAGGTGCAGTCTTGTTTATGTCTTGTTGAGCATGCTATTTAATGATTTATGTATTATGTGTTAAATATTGTGTTAAATTGGAATATAATCATATAAAGGTATACTGTCAATTACTGTATGTTATAATACTTTGCTTACTTTACATTACTATGTTACTGTGCAGTAGGACAGCATGAGACTGGCCAGGGTGATGATGATGATGATGATCATCATCATCATCATCATCATCATCATCAAGAAAGAGTATTTCAAACCTTTACAACATTCTACAAACTACATATTACAAGTTCTCAAGGTTCTACAAAAACTTACAACATACTACAAAACTTTACAACTTTACAAAGTACTACAATATCTTCCATCCTACTACAAAACTTCACACTATTGCAATATACAAGTTCAATGCATTTAATTCTTACTTATTCTTTGTTCATTTTATTATTATAGCTACCTAGATTTTTACTTAATTTCAGTTTATTTAGTAATCTAGCTAGACTAGTCCATGTATCACATGTACCTATCTGATTCCGTCACTTACATGCTAACAAATAACCCTCTGGCCTTGAGGTGCACTATGTACACTTAGGAGACAGATGAACATGAGCGCTTCTGATTTGTCCAAAAATCGTTGAGGTTTCCGGAGGTCTGCTTTTGCAGCGTAGGCGTTTTCTCTCTGTCTCTCTCTCTTTTCCAAATTCAACTTGCAACATCAAACCCCAAACTTCACAAAGGATAACTTTTGAGATAATTCATATTGTACGCACTGAAAAAAACACCATCAACAACAAAAGCCGAGAAAGGCATAAATAAATGAACAGATATGCCTTTTATATATATTGTTTTCATCCCTTGTCAAATAGATTTCTCACACACAGATAAAAGCCATGATGGAATAATTACACACACAGTTAGGATTTTTCTCTCATTTAATTTACTCTCATCTCTGACATGTACAGTTGGTTAGATACACTCTTTATCTGGGTGTATCAGATTAGGGGTATCAGATTTTCTACTCAATGTCAATCTTTGTTTCATCTTTATCATTAGGATCACCGCTGACTTTTCACTTACAATTTTCACAGATTTTTGAAAACATTATATTTTCTTTTTTTGAGTGAAACTTTTTTTGTGATAGATAGTGCTAAAGAAAAGATCATGTGAGACATGACATAATTGGTTAAACTTGTTTTTTCCACACTTATATACATAATCATAAATTACAGCATGAAAGACCAGTGAATCACTTAGCACACTGTTCATTTCCTCTCCAAAAGAACATTTCATAATGAACTTTTCAAGATTCATGACGTTGTTTTTACTGGGAACTCAAAGAAGATTTTTCAGTATGAGCTCAGATCTGAAAACGTACAGTGTTTTTATTCAGACAAATACAGATGCCCAGCGCGTGTACTGTACTTGTGTTTGAAATTGATAAACCTAAACCTATGTGAATTACGATCTGTCACAGTGAATTTGCGTTAGCAGTAAAACTCACCTGAAAAAAATCTAATCTCACAAAGCTGTTTGTTTTCATAAAATCCACTGCAATCAACTAAAAATTAAGTTTTGTTAATTAGAATATTGTGCAAAGGAAAACATGTTTTCTGTTCAATTAAATTTTATTTATTTCGCTTTTTTAACAACAGTCATTTTTACAGAGCAGCTTTACATAATTAAAAAAATATTGAAATAAATTGAAACAAGTGGAGAAAAAAGTAACTATACCTATAATTAACAGATTGTAACTGATGAGCCAAAGGTGACAGTGGCAGGAAAATGGCAATAGGAAAAACCTCGAGAAGAACAAGACTCAACAGGAAACCCATCCTCATTTGGGTGATTTATTTCAGTGTGTCACTGTGTGAGACCATGCTGTTGTAACGTCAGCTGTGTTTGTCAGAGAACTTGAGCAACACAACTTGAAATTCTGAGTTGAATGACTTTCTATGTAGGAGGTCAGATATTCCCGAGTCAATGGATTGCAGAACTAGTTCTTGTCCTTGTAAGCATCTTCAGCATGGTGATGTGTTCTGGAAAGTCTTTATAAGAGAACTAAATGCTGTAAATGTAATGTATAATGCAAAAACTGGATAATCTCAACTGGTTAAAATAAACAGTACTTAAACAGTACTAGATTTAGAAACAAAAAAAGATGTCTTGATATGTTGTTGAAAAGTGATAATATCCTAAAATCTTCTACTACAGTTATTACATTAATACTGTACATCAACAACATCACCAACAACATGCAATTCAATTGTAAAATGCAGGTACATATAGATCATTTTAGGTAACACTGATCAGATTACTCACTTTCTTCTGACTGTGCCAAAAAAAAGCAAACCCAAAATGCTCTAGTTAGCTGTGAGTTGGGTTTAGTGGGAGTGTCAGTTAAAACATGTTAAAAGTTAGTGAGTTTCCAGCCCACGTGAGTAAATCCATAGTCTGAAGGTGTTATTTAACTCTTTCATACATAGTGTTTATAGTCAAGAGTCAATTTAAAGCTGTTTTAATATTTTAGGAAGCTATAAAATGTAAATCACATTCAAATCACTGGAAAGCGCTGCTGTAAAATACTGTAGCTCTCAAATGTTCTACAAGAAAGATAATTTTTCTAAATGTTTTTTTCTTTATTGTATATATTTTTTTACCTGACCATATTATTATTATTATTATTATTTTATTATTATTATTATTATTATTATTATTATTATTTTAAGTGCATGGAAAGTTCTTTTATTTTTTATATATTTTTTAAAACAGAATAAAAATTCATGACTTGTGCAATACATGAAAATCATAAAGAGACATGTACATGTGCTTGGATAAGGTATGCATAAAAGGATGTGTGTATGTGTGTGTACTAAACTAAATTGTTTCACTAAATTGAACTATTAAAAGGTTAAGTAGTAACAGATTAAAAAAACTAATTGCTGTGGTATAAAAGGAATAAAAGGATGTTCTGTTCTAGGAAAATAATAAACCACCCCCACCTTGATTTTTTTCTTTCTTCCTATAACAGCATGGATTCAAACAGTTCTGTCCTGTAATAAGAACTAATCCATTTGTCGTTGAATGTGTTATGTAATAGTGGTCCTAGTGTTTTCATTATGTAGGCGTATGCATGCACAAGATGTACTGTTACTGGTGTGTCCTGTGTGTGTGTGTGTATGTGTGTGTATGTCTGGACACTAATGCTAGCCAGAATCTGAGAAACTCTCCATGGACTCCATGTGAGAGAAATGGATCACCTCAGCTCCCGGGCGGGCATCTCTCATCCATCCCGGCGGAGGCAAGCTGAACGCTACAGAATGAGTCTGGAGATAAGGCGAACAGCAGGTGAGCCGAGTTAACAGCACTAACTCCAGTGCAGCCCTGAGGGGGGAAGCCGAGGTCGCCAGCCATGAATCACCCACCGGGAAATTATGCCCACAACATTTAATAGAGCGGATCGCTACCTGCGTCACGGCACTAGCATGTGATCATTCATCTCGGACTCCTCTACGCCCCTCCTTTTTGCAGCGCTGGCGCAATTGAATCAGGCGTCTGGTCTTCTTAAGGAAATTAAGTCACAGCCTGCCAGTGGCCACTTAATGAGAGACCAGCCCTGGGACATTGACGAATAGCATGGCGACACTCGGACGCCGTAATATCTGCATTTGGTTGCCGTGACTATTTTTCAACCTCCCACCTCCCTGCCAAGTGCACCCCCTCTACCATACACACCTTCCCCCGAGAGAGACATATCACTTTTGCACATGGTTATTACCTCTTATTTGAACATAGATTCACCTCCATGATGACAGCTAATAACAGTTTAGGAGTGGTATTTTTACATATGACTCCTGATAATGACGGTCATTACACACCATTGGCTCTGAAGGTGCTTACACGTGTTTCGAACCGTAGCTCATGACAAAATGGACGCGTGGAAATGATTTAATAATGCAAGACGGTGGGAAAACCAACTCGCCCGCCCGCTCACATTTTAGAAAGATATGACGGGCCCCCTCCATAACACACCAGACAAATTAGACAGACCTCAGATGAATAGAGATGTGTCCATAAATGGCATTTTTTTCTTCTCAACCCCATTTAGCATATCCATTATTAAACCATGACAAAGCTCATGGGATTCTGATTACATCTTAAAATTGTTATTATTCCATCATTCATATTCACATTTAGAATAAAATGCCATAGCATTGCTCATACCTGACCGGAAAAGTCAAGCAGAGTACATGGTAATTTAAAAATTTCAGATCAATTTATTATATTCAGAGTGATTTTTATAAGACCACAATATAATATAATATAATATAATATAATATAATATAATATAATATAATATAATATAATAAATTTTCTGGAGGCTCATCCTCCAAAGGTTACAACTCTAACGTATTATTATTATTATTATTATTATTATTATTTTGTATTTTTTATTATTTATTGTATTTTCATGTATTTATATTTTTGCACCATCAGGTGGAGATAAACATTTTTTAAATTCCTCCTTAAGTCGTGTACATATGGTAGAAATTGACAATAAACTTGACTCTTTGACTTGAACCTAACACTCCAACAACAACGATAGCAACAATACGCTTCTGTAGTAGTAAAGCAAATGTGCTAGAATATCATGCAAGATTATAGTATATTATCTAGACAAAAGTGGTAATGTGATGCACTCATAGTGGGAACCCTATACACCATCTTGCATATGGAGGATGCTGTATTTGAATCTGTGTGAAACTTAGTCCACATGTATATGTGATGATAAAACCCTAACTGTAAAGCCACATTTGATTCATGCATCAGAAACCCGAAAAAAAAAATAATAATAATAATAATTGTTACTGAGTATGTCACAACCTGACTTCACAGTTTTTCTTGTTCACATGGCAACACTAAAAATGAAGTTTCTGAATATTTTCACTGCAAAAGTGTTTTTCCAAAAGGTCTATTTCTCAGTGACCTAAAAGGATGTCGCATGTGGACCAAAGGCCACAAAAACCTGTGAGTGTGTGTGTGGACTAGGTCTGAGATTACAACAGAATCTTGTGGCACTCTTGCAGATTTTATATACATTTATATTAGTGTTTGTCACTTATAGTGTTTATTTATTTATTTTTAATATTTGTCAAATTTAAATGATTCAGATCAATAAGTTTTATTATTAAACAAAAATAACTTATTTTTGTAAATACAAAATACAGATGATTTCATTCATTTAGGGAAAATAGCTTTCAAAACCTGCCTGACCATATGTGAAAAAAGTAATTGTCCCGTAAACCTAATATCTAGTTGTGCTTCCCTTGGCGACAACAACTGTAATCATGTATTTGAGATAACTGGTAATGAGTCTTTTACATCGCTGTGGAGGAATTTTTTGCCCGCTGTTCATTTCAGTATTATTTTAATTCAGCAACATTGGAGGGTTTTTGAGGATGAATGGCTTTTTTAAGGATCTCAGTTGGATTTAAGACTTTGTCTAGACTTTGACTTTTGCCATTCTGACGTGAACTTTCTGGTGTGTTTTATATCATTGTCCTGCTGCATAACCCAAGTGCGCTTGAGCTTGAGGTCACAAACTGATGACTGTACATTATCCTTCAGGAGTTTCTGGTGAATACATGGAAGCAGCCCCAGACCATCACACCACCACTGCCATGTTTGTCTGTTGGTATGACATTCGTTTTTATGAAATGCTGTGTTAGTTTTAGAAACTTGTCCAAAAAGTTTGACTTTTTGTCTTATCAGTATATTAGACCCAAAATCTTGGGGTAATCAAGATGGTTTTTGGCAAATGTGAGATAAGCCTTTGTGTTCTATTTGATCAGCAGTGGCTTTACATTGACATTAACTGAGGCAAGTGAGGCCTGCAGTTCTTTATATTGTTGTTTGGGTTCTTTTAAGAGCTCCTGAATAAGTTTTTGTTGTGCTCATGGAGTAATTTTGGTAGCCCTGGAAGGTTCACCACTGTTTCAAGTTTTCTCCGCTTGCGGATAAAGGCTCTCATTGTGGTTCGTTGGAGTCCCAAAGTCTTAGAAGTGGCTTGGTAACCCTATTTAAACTGATAATTTGTTTCTCATTTCTTCTTTTTGTTGGTTTTTTAGCATACTTCATTTTGTCAGACAGGTTCTATTTACAGCGGTACCATGGCATACGAATTTAATCTGTTACAGAGGCGAGTTCTTAAGGTGAAATTTCGTATTGCAAAATGCATTTTCCCATAGGAATTTCCCATATTTCCCGTTCCAGCCACCCAAAAATAACACCAATATTATCAATTTCCAACACTATAATCATGTTTGTTATATAAAAACAATAAAAACTTTTAGAAAATATATGTAAATAAAGTAAAATGTGAAATAAATGAACATTAAACCTTATTTTAACCTTAATTTATGATTCCTCTTGGCACCGGCTGCTTGAAAAACAAAGTGGCTCCGTTTATTTTTGTTGACATGCTATTACATTCTTGGGACCCATGGTGTTACGTCTTCACTAAATCTTGCACAAAATGCAAAAAAATATTTTAAAAATAAAAATACAGTATGTAAACTCGCTTCACTCGTCTTTCCACTGCAAATTTTCCACTAACTCAAGTTTTGAACGGCTCCCAGACGTACATGTAACCAGATTTATATGCAACTGGAAGTATCGCAGGCAAGCTCTGTCACTCGTGTGTCTAAATTGCTTTGTTTGAGGCAAATTTCTTGCCAAATTTTCCGAAAAATCGGAAAGCAGGGAGTTCATATCCCAGAGTACAGTAAGTGATTTATTGATTCAACAAGTAAGTAAATAAAATAAAATTTAACTCATATTTTAAAAATATTTACAGTTTATTCATGATTTAGCAAGAGGGGTAATTACTTTTTCACAGAGGGCCAGGTAAGTCTGGACATTTTTTTTCCACTTAATAAATGAAATTGTATTTACTCAAGGTTATCTTTGCATTATATAAATTTTTGTTTTTGATGATCTCAATCTTTTAAGTGTGACAAATATGCCAAAAAAATTAATTTAGAAAGGGGAAATACATTTTCATGGCACTGTAGTTGTTTGTATAGCATGGCATTCAGTTTCTTTCCCTCTTTTCTTTTGCTGGGAAGAAAAATGAAAATAATAATGCTCCCTAAAAAATAAAAAAAACAAAAAAAAATATTCATTTAACAAAAGATTCAGTTTTTGCAACTGACTAAAACATTAAAAGCTAAAATATTTAGTTAAATTCAGTCTCATCTTTTGTAAGTTATTTTTAATGCAAACAGTGCACATCATCTCTAATTTCTACTTGAGGAGATGTAAAAAAAACAGCAAAATTCCAAGTCCGTCACACATTGTAGATGAACCTGTAAAATCCTAATGCTTACAATTTCATTTGACTTTCCAGTCCTAACATCATTCTTTCCCTGAATTTTTTTAAATAATAACAAAGTCATATACACAGTCCAAAAACCATGTTGGCTACAACCACGATTGCTATAAGGTCATAAACTTTTCATAAACTAAAGGTTGTAAACTCACACAGACGTAAATATTGCATGCACCTTATTTAAAATCAAATATATGATGCCAACCATCCCTCAGCTTCCATTCAATCATTTCAAATGGGCATCTCTAATATGTAAGCATATTAAGTTAACAGTTGACAAATATTTACTTTGTTATAAAGTTCTGAGCTGTTTATTATTATTATTAAATTAAGTTAAAAAAATTTCATGACCATGTTTATATATTTTCACTTTGGTTAAAGGTCTCCTTCAGCACCCACAATGCACTTGCTGATAGTGGTGCAGGGGGGATTTAGCGATGCAGTGGCACTTTAGCCCTTGAGCTTGTCCAGCTCTCAATCGTACACGCTGCTCGAATAGATAATCTTTAATGTTAATGTTAATACCACCATCAATGCCGATACACTAACTAGCTGAGCCAAATCTCTGCTCTAATAGCTATATATAGTTGCATTGCATTCTGGGACTTTGACTCCAACGTATGTTCTGCCATTTTTATTCCTTCCACACTGGACGTTCATTTAATTATGATTATAATTGTTGAAAAATTGTGACTGAGAAAAGAAGCTAAAATAAATCCAGACTTTCAAGTTTAAAATGTTTATAAAACTCCATTCTAGCTACCTTAGCATTCTAACTACCTTAGCAGAAAGTCGACCTGTGACTTCAGAGCGACATATAAGTTGCACATGACTTTTCATAGGAAAATTAAAAGTACACAACCAACAAGAGACGACCAGCAGATTCAAAAGTAAAAATTTGCTTTAACTTTAATCTACATCACATTTTTTGAGATTCATAAGATGTTGATTTTCTCCATGTTCATTGTATTGTTTCTCCACGTTCCTTACGTTGCCGCTCCGCAGCAGCGCACCTTACTATAATCATTCCAACCACACGTTGAGTTCAACATTGACAACTTCCATGTCAGAACAGACCAGTTGCTTTGCCATGACTCGGACCACCACCAGCTAAGCCGTCATATCAATAACCATGACTGGAATCAATGACAGGTACACCGAGAAATGATCAGAGCAGCCGTGCTGAATGGACAAGCAGCCCGTAGATTGGCAGCTTGGGTGAGCTCTGTTTAATAAAGCAATAGGGCAGACAGATAGATGGACTTGCATTGAGTCAGATTTAGTGCTGGTCTTGACACTGTGGTTGTAGAGAAAGATCAGTGGGTGAGCAGCGGAGGACCATGTCTTACCCATCGCTGGCTTTCCCTACTGAATTGCACTGGGTATGAATTATTGACCCTGTAGTCTGGACCCTGCTCATTACTAGTAGAGTATCAAGCCTGGGTTGTGGATGCTGAGAGTGAACTATGGATAGCTGACCACACCAAAGTGCTCCATCTTTAATGGCCTGAGCAAACTGCGCTGACTTAGAGTTTCATCAGGCAAGCCATTGGGTCAGGACATTCCTGTTTGGACCAGAACTAATTGCAAAACTCTGGGAGACATGCACTAGCAAGTAGCATAAAAGTTCAACATATATTGAAAACAAGGCTGTAAAAAATTATAAGATTTTAACAGAATCAGATTTCTAGTTAGTAATACAGTAATATTAATCTTTTTTTTTTTTCAGAATGATCCTATTTGAAAGTAGTATTCTATGATGTTATATTTATTTTATTGTTTTAATGGTTGGCCAAAAATGGTCATTGTTGTAGAGGAAGCTACGTTACTGAGAACCCCAATGTCTGTCAAGCTACAGGCATACACACTCACACCCAAATCATAAACTATGGGCATTTTGGGAGTGCCAATCAGTCTACAATACATGTCTTTGAACTGTGAGAGGAAGCCATGGGGAGAACATACACATCCACAGACCAGAGGTAGGATTTGAACCCCAATCATAGAGGAGTGAGGCAGTGCTAACTATTAATCTACCTACGTATTTTACTAATATTTACTAATATTTCTGCTGCTAATTTGTATTGCAATTTGCAATACAAGTATTCATGCATATTTCATGATCTGAATAACTGGGAATTCTTTTGAACAGATCTGTGAACTGTGCTCTTATACCTCAAGGGTTCATGTTCTGCTTGTGCTTGGTGGGTTTCCTCTCACAGTCCAAAGACATGCAGGGTAGGTTAATTGATATTTTCAAATTGCCAAATTGTCCAGGGTGGACAATTCCTTGTGCCAGAGTTCCCCGGGATAGGCTCAAGGCCTCCTATAATTCTGTACAGGATAAGCGGTAAAGAGAATGAGTGAATCTTATTCAATGTTAATTTTATTGGAATCAAATATTACTTTCTTGTTTTCATTCATCAATAATTTGAAACAAGGTATTATGCATCACAAATAATCACATTATAGTATATAGTACTATGATATAGTACTAAATGCATATCTATTTGTTTCAGCATAATTGTATTATATGTGCACTAAACTATATTTAATACTACTTTATGCTAATATTTAATACTAACAATGCATAACTTTATTATCAGTTTCAAATAAGTACAGTACTATATGTGATTAAGATTTGCTTTCAGATAGTTTTAGATTATTATAAAATTAAACATCATGGTAGATCATTATGAATTATGAATTTAGAAATGTTGATTGATTGATTGATTGATTGATTGATTGATTGATTGATTGATTGATTGATTGATGGACTTGAGTTCTGTTTTGTCTAACTTTTTTTGTTGTTGCTTGTTGGTCTTTTCTAGTCATAACTTTATCTTAAATGTCAATCAGATGGAGCATCTGAACTTGGGACAACTGGCACGAAAATGGACCAAATGCCAAATTTTGTGTTCTACCTTAAGGGACTTTGTGTGACATTTCTGCTCTTTCTGGTTAAGATTCAAGGTTTGCTTTGAAAGTCCAATAATGCCTTCAAAAACTCACAAATAACAAACCCAACACGTATATAGACATGATCGTTACAAGCAAAAAACTTATTTAACAGTTAAGAGATATGTGACATTTGCAACTAACAGACAGGTTTGTTTGATGCAGATTGGACAAGGAAAAAAGAATTGCAAAGCCAGTCTGTTAGCTGCTAGTTAGCATAATGAAAATGATTTAATGCGAAATGATTAATTATAGTGAATGATTTTAAAATATCTAATAATATCTACAATAATCTACAATAATATAATTGTAGTAACCAGAGTTACCAGTTTCAGTCACAAATTTGGACGCACCTTCTAAATTTTCTGATGTTTATTTCTTTCTACACTGTAAAATAATGCTGAAGGCGTTTATCCAAAATACACAATAAAAACTTCTTTGAACAGTTGATATTGAGATGTATCTGCTACTTCTGCTCTGTAAAGCTTCATAACGCCTCTAATCTGAGGTGCTGTTTGTTAATTGGTGATTTCTGAGGCTGGTGACTCTAATTGAACTTCTCCTCTGCAGCAGAGGTCAGTTTTGGTTTTGATTTCCTGGGAAGGTCTTCATAAGAGACAGTTTCATCATGGAGCTCGATGGGTTTTGTGAATGCACTTGACATAATACTGTTCTTGCAAGAACTGTTCCAGAACAGCTGACCTTCATGTGTTAAAAACACTGACTGTTGTTTTTGTAATTGCATACACAAAGGTGAGGGAAATAAGTGTAATATGAGACCCAAGTTCAGGGCGAGACTTTTAATGAGTGTAAATGCATCTTTCCCTGAAACTAACTTTTTGGCTAACCAAAACTAGCTGGATGGGGAAAGAAAAGTGCTAAATTTGTACTAAACACATGGTAACTTTGGAAGACACAAACTCGACTTGAGCAACTCGTTTATTACTCAATACATTTTATAAATTAATGTGGCTTTATCACTACATGTGAATGTGAAAGGCAAGTGCAACCCAATACAATACACTCCAGACAAGAAAGATTATTTTTTTATGTTGTGATACTTAGTATCAAGAAAAATATAATTTCCTACCAACATCAATAAATAAAAAAGAATGCAATTTTTTAGAACTGATTTTAATAAATATATCTTTTCAAACAATTCTGTATTTTTAACATATTCTGGTGAAATTAATGCGAGTATCACCCTTTAACGACCCATGCATTTTTCTCTACTGTCTCAGGAATGCAAGGTTCAGATGGTAGGTTTCAAGGCCGAGTGTTTCACAGCAACAACACGCAACTCATACATTGCAATTACAAAGCAGAGCTGCACATCCTGTGGTTGCCACTACGCTTGGTTCATGACCTGCTTGAGCTGCAACCTTTTATTTTTCTTCTGGAAGACAGTGCAAAGTGTTTACTCAGGCAATTACCCACTCACCTCTTCATCTTCTGCATGTCACTTGAAAAAAAGTAATAATCCTATAAATAAGGTCTTTCACTGTCTGTTGTAGGATAAAAAACTGTAAACCTTTGACTCTTATATTTCATTGGAAAAACAAATCAGAGAATACACACAGTAATAAAATCAAAACACAAGCGACACCCACACACACACACACACACACACACACACACAGATACACATTTTTTTTAAGTTTACAAAAATATAATTTCTCAAACTGATCAGATCATTTTCAAACTAGAAAATAAAGGAGCTTTTAGTGCTAAGAATAGTATAATTCTGTATAAAATCTGTGTATAATCTAACGTAAAATTATATTTTTAGTATTTGAAAGGAACAGGAAAAATAAATCAACAAAAATTAAAATAAGAAAAAGAACAAGAGAAGAAAGAAAGAAAATGTGTTTTCTTTTTTTTAAGTCAGGTTTAAAAAGATTTTTCTTTCTTTCTTCAAGACAATAAAAATAGAATGCACAAAACATCAAATGTATAATGTATATTTTAATCTACATGAAGAAAAGAAAGGAGTTTGTCTGTACGTTGGTCAGAACTTGCTCTTTCGATGATATCTTTATATTTCATACATTGTTTCATACACAGTCTTCTGGTCTTTCTGTCTGTCTGTCTTTCTGTCCAGCCAGATTCTGTCATAACATCATGCAAAACTGAACCTTCAAAGATGAATGGACAGATCAAAGTATGTTTATTCTTCCTGTGGGAAGTTATGTTCTAAAAATGTGGTGCTAATAACAAGCAGTGATATGAAGTGCACTGTGAGACAAAACATGGGTCATGAGAGCAAGCATGTCTGCACCAGTCTGAGGTGAGGGCATGTAAAAATATCTGAACTGAGAGCCCAGTGTTATGCGCTAAAATCAAAATGAAAAAAAAAAAAAAAAAAACTACATGAAAAAAATGCATTCAAGGTTCTTTCTTTCCAAAGAAAGAAAGAAAGAAAGAATACAGTACTCATCTGTAGTCACTGAATTATTATTTCTTTGTATTTTGGCAATGTATATTTATAAATAATATGTATTTATAAATAAATATAACTTACTCTAAATGGCTGATCATATTATTACATTCATTTATTAAATTAAGTTAATAAATCAAATTAGATTAAAATTATAAAAGTGTATATAGAACATATCCAGGCTCCACACTGAAGCGTGGTGAAGAGATTGAAACATGCCGTACCACAAGTTGAGCCCCATTTCAATGGAATGGATAATTAAACCTTGTGAGCCTCCAGCCTCACACCCCTAATACATATTCACTCCTGCAGATCCACAGGAATCAGAGGCTCGTCCAGCTCTCAGAGGAACCCAGGCCATAATGGCACTTTTATCATATGCTTATCAGTCCGACCTCTACATCTCGCTTTTTAGTGCTTGGTCTTTCCGCCCTTTCATTCAGGGAGCATATTACTCCTCTGTCAGAGCAAAGCAGTTCCTCCCGACAGCAGAGGCAGCTGGGAGAGGGGGTCGAGGCCAGCAGGACCTCCACATTAACATAATAATCCAGCCGCGCTCCTGCAGGCCCCGAGGCCAGACAGCATATTAGCTAGGTCTCCTTTGTGAGGGTCCTTGCAAAAGGAGAAAAAGTGGCCTTATTACTCACCTGTCAACCTGTAGAACCCTGTTTTTCCCTTTAGGAGCCTGGGCTAGGTTCTGCGAGATGAGGGGAAATTAGTTTTGCTGGTGAGACGCTCTTGTAGAGGAACTTTTTGGCAGAAGATATTTATTATTTTTAAATCAAAAACACACCTTTAAGAGGTAACAGCTTCTTTGAGATGTAAATTAATGATTAAAACAGTTTAGCTAATCAATATGTAATAAATCACTGTGTCATTAAAGAGTCTAAGTTTTATATTCAGCATGTAAGGAATAAAAAAAAATTATGTGCATTTACAGGAAAAGAATCACCTACGGTGTGGTTTAATGCAATTACAAAGCAAAACAAAGTACATTATTTTTCTATAGATGTAAATAAAGTTTTTAAATATTTAAAGATGTTAAAAATAAAGATGTTTTATTACCATGGCAACTGACAATGAATTACAATTTTGATTAATTAATGAACAACATTTATTTTTAATTTATTTATGGTTACATTTATTATGTCAACATTTAATTTCCTGTTTTCGCTTATTGTACACAGATGTAAACAGTCATTTTCTCACCAGCCTCTCATTTTTTCTGTGTTGAATTTCATAACCCCCCCAAAAATGGAGCTTGTTATATTACCAAGAAAAGACATAAAAAATAATAATAATCCTGATGCTGCAGACTCCTTCCATTTATATTAAATAAATGCATTCTTAGAAAAAGTGTCACCATATCAACATTGAGTCATTTCGCTTTATTAAATCATGACAAAAAAAAATCTTAGGAAGTAAAATATCTTAAATATCTAAAGTTTATTCTAAAGAAAGTTACAATAAACCAAATACACAGAAAGATGATTAAGCCTATTTTAAGACATATTTTACTATTAAGTTTTTTGCTCTACTGAAGTAGAAGAGAAAATAAATGCATAAAACAGTAAAATGTGTCAAGAATTATGCTTAATAATCTAATTTGTGGTTTGAAATAAACGTATAATAAGAAGATAATAGGTTTATTAGGTAATATATACATAGATGCATTTTACATTGATAAAAAATATTATTAGTCCAAAAACATGTATTAGAACGAGTGCATTGATATAGACCTGTGATTTCCCACCAAAGTCGCTTTACATTCTGACCAATCAGAATTGATAAATCATCACCAAGGTGTAAACCATGGCATAATCGACAGCAGCACCATTCACGCGTTAATTAATGAATGATTTTTTTTACATTGCAAGGGATCACAGAAATTCAGGGTAACACACAAAGCAGCATGTATTTCCTCCTCCCTAAACGGCATCCTCCTCCATCTTATTTACAGCGAGATGGAGTGAGACAGAGGCTTTGAGAGTGTGGAACAGAGGGAAGATGAGCAGCTGTGTCTCCGCTCTGTCCCGAAGGCCTTCGTTGAGGTCTGGCTTTAGCATGAACGGGACCTGTGATCCTCTCCACTGGGAGCCTCATCATGCCCCATGGCTAGCTCTCTTTATTCTGTGCTAGCCCCAGCTAGGCTAGCACGGTGTCAAATGAGGAGGCGTCCGCTTCAAAAATGCACTACAATACTTTTAACGTTGCGTTCTGCATTCGAGGCATGAACAGTGAGTTTGGAGAAATGAGGATGGCTACTGTAAATGTAAGCTAAAACGCTGAAATTCAACCTATTTTCAAAGACAATCCCATTCGTTTTGTTTGTATTATACACATTACTAGTTAGACATTTATTATGAAACAGTTTTGTAGAAATTATCGTGAAGATTTACTGATAGTACTGGTGGTACAGTATGTGGAAATGGGTACAGTGTGTATATAGAGTTGGCTACGTTGGTGTCTCATCCAAGGTGCATTCCTACCTCACTTCCAGTGATCCCAGCCTAGACAGTTATCTGGATCCACCATCAACCTGACCAGGAAAAATAATTTACTGTTAAGTGTTAATTGTATTAGAGCTTGCACTTGGAAAACTCATATCACCTTTCACATCCTCTATATGGATTAAGAAACTGGTTCTCTCCAGTTTCTTCACATGTCAGAAATTGCTAGTGCATTCCCACTACTTCTCTCCCAGTCATTCTGGGATATGGTCCAGATCCATATTGACCAAGGATAAAGTAGTTACTGAAGATAAAGGATTGAATATGGTAAGATAAGGCTGCTTTATCCTGTATACAGGGTCACGGATGGCTTGGAGCCTATCCCAGGAGACATAGGCCACGAGGTGGGGCACACCGTGGATGTGGCACCAATCCATTGCAGAGCACACACACACATTCACATACTCACACACTCATTCACACACTACGTGCAATTTTGGAACACCAAATTAACCTTATGTGCATGTCTTTGGACTATGGGAGGAAACCGGAGTACCCGGAGAAAACCCACCAAGCACGAAGCAAACATGCAAACTCCATGCACACAGACCCTGAGGCGCGAATTGAACCTGAACCCTGGAGGTACAAGGCGACAGTGCTAACCACTATGCCACTGTACCAGCCTAACAAAAAAGGCTACTGTAATAAAATAAATTCTGATAAAAGACTTATATTACTGTTTCATCGCTTCCTTCCTGCATAAACAAACAGACATTAATCACATGCAGCATCCAAGAAATCCGACCACCCTCATTTTAATATTTTACACCAGGACTTGCAGGCATACTGACCAACTAAGGAGTGCAAAATGTAGGGACTGCATGTTGAGAGTGAGTGTGGAGTGTAACATGCACATGGCTGTTCAGTTTGATGAGAAGGTTAAAAAGCAGTGGTGATGGAGAACCATGACTGACAGTGTGTTAAGCACTGAGGCAAGAGTGCTTAAGAGCAAGAAGAAGAAGACGCTGGGGGATGGATGGAGTTGGATGGATGGAGGGATGAAGGAAGCAGATGAAGGTGTGCTGTAGTTCGCCTACAGAACCCACCATACTACCACCACCCCCCTGCGTGCCTCTCCTTATCTAATTGGTGGAAAGGGCAGCGTGCCCGCTCTCGCACTCAGATCTCTCTGAGGACGTCCAAGGAAGTGTGCCAATTACTGCCAATTGTGGGCCTCTTCACTGAGATGTGGACAGACCTCTGCATAGTATATGACTAGGGCACTGAGAGTATTCCTGCTTTGCTTTTAGAAGAGAGAGAAATGGAAATAATTCACATAAAAACAAAAAGCATAAGTCGGCTTGACTACAGCTTGACAGCACTTATTCATTCTCTTCGAAAGAACGAAGAAAAAAAAAGTGCACATGCGCCTGGGACTTGTAGGATACTATAATAATAAGCCTTGAATATAATTATGTCATTTATAGCATATCATATAGACAATGCACGGTTTCATGTAGTGAGGCCTTGTTAAAGAGAATGATCTTAACAGCTAAACCCTCTTGTTTTTCAAGCCCTCAAGTTCAGACTATGTTTAAAGAAGGAATACCCCATTATGCACAGCTTGCAGGGAGGTGAACGTGTATCGCTTCATCCATTATCCATAGCCCGCTCATGGTGGTTAGGGTCAGCGCTCGACCACAGCCCTCCCCAGCAGGCACAGATAGTCAATGAGGAAGAGCTACACATCGAGTCGCAACTACGTAAGGGAAAGGGAAAAATGCAACAAAAAAAAAAGAAGAAAAGAATGAGTAAAAAGTAAAGGGGGTAAAAATAAGTCAGCTTCCGTTGAAGTATGTGTAATGCTTTTTAATTGTGTTGGCAAAAGTCTTTGTGGGGGGAAAAAGAATCAAAAGAACCATGGTAATTTTATACTGATAAATTATTCAGCACACATTAATAACAGTCCAAGCACGACAGTAGGAGAGG
Organism: Clarias laeviceps; assembly: GCA_030014305.1. Taxonomy (NCBI): domain Eukaryota; kingdom Metazoa; phylum Chordata; class Actinopteri; order Siluriformes; family Clariidae; genus Clarias; species Clarias laeviceps. The sequence continues at coordinate 2,501,971 of JAQMYJ010000039.1, forward strand.
AAGCTCTTCTAGGAAAGATGAACTTCTGCTAGTTATACTTAAGAAATGTGTCATGATAGCTAAAGTTAATTTTTTCCTAAAGTGATACCATATACTGTTAGAAATAGACACCAAATAATAATCTGAAAAGTTCTTTGTCTCAAGGTATTTATGTATGAATGGATTTAGTCTTAGAAATAAAGGTTTCTTCAAGAGCACTTATATAAATAGTTTCATATACAGTACAGGAACAAATGTTTTATTGCAACATGTGGCAAAGTGCCTTAAGATACTATTTAAAAGCTAATTGTTTATGTAACAACCTCAGCAGCAACCCCATTTCCCTTCTCATCTGCTCTAATCACTCAGCATTTAGCATCATCAGTATATTAGTAACCGGACTGATCATCTGTCATCATCTGCACCTATTTCTCACTGGTTCATGGCTTAAAGTAGATGCTTTTAGATTCATAGGTCACTGTGAGAACCAAAAAGTTGCCAAAGATGAGAACTTCAGGAAGCCTGGAGAGCTATCGGCGCAATGTCTGGCTCTATAGAAGCAAAATATGAAGAAATTAATGGTGGCCCAAGACTTTTGCACAGTTCTGTATATACAGTGGGGCAAAATGTATTTAGTCAGTCACCAATTGTGCGGGTTCTCCTGCTTAAAAAGATGCGAGAGGCCTGTAATTTTCATCATGTACGATTGTGCAGAGCACATTTCCCATTCCCCATTATTCTCTTTGTTTTCCTTATTCAAGAGTGTCTACATTACTTCACATACTGTAACATACTATTCACACAAATCTCCATGTAGGTATCACTGTACTTCTCACAATTTTAATAGCATTGCTTCTCAACATATTTTTTCTCAACATGGAGCAGAGAGGGGCCCAATTGTGGCAGCTTGGTGGTACTGGGGCATGAGTCCCCAGCCTTGTGATCTATAACCCAAAGCCTTAACCGTTCAGCCATCAGTGCCTACAAACTTTTTTTAAAAAAAGAAAAGAATAGGCAAGAATAGGACTAAAAACAAAAAAGTTACATTAGCAATATCATAAAACGTGGCAGACAGTACAGTCGCATAGTGGTTAGCACTGTCACCTTGCTCCTCTATGTTCAGGGTTCAATTCCCGCCTCAGGTCTGTGTGCATGGAGTTTGCATGTTCTCCCCGTGCTTGGTAGTACTCTGGTTTCCTTCCAATGTCCAAAGATATGCAGATGAGGTTAACTGGTGTTCCCAAATTGCCCGCAGTGGGTGAATGAGCATGTGAGGGTGTGTGTATACAGTATATGTGCCCTATAATGGGTTGACACCCCATCCAGGGTGTACTCTGCCTTGAGCCCTAAATCTCCAGGGATAGGCTCCAGGCCCCCCACAACACTGTATACAGGATAAAGCTGTATAGACGATGAGTGAGAGTAAGTGAAAGATTACTGAGTCAATGCTGGCTCTGGTTTACTGAGCATAAGTTTGTGATTTCAAGCCCCAGCTCCACCAAGGTGCCACTGTTAGACCCTTGAGCACCAATGGATGCTGTACCATGACTGGTTCTGACCTTTAAGCCCAAAATTCTAGTGAAAATAAAAATATATATATTCTCTTCATGAGAATTTATATTTGTCATGTTATACTTTACCTACTACAGCCTTCAAAACGTCCTACAAGGCCATGACTTACATGATGCCTTCTCACAGTTGAAGCTCTGACTTTAGTCCTATATAATTCTGCATACTCCTGAGGAAATATTTGATCGGATTTCTTTCTTTCCCTTCAAGATAGGTTTTAAGATTTTTTTCCTCCACTTGAACTTTTTCTAAGAAAAGATAAGAATGAATCTTGAAACCTAGTGAAACCTTGAGAGGCCTCAAAGCTGAATCTTCTGGGTGAAATAGGATTGTGGGATTATAAATCGTTATGCTTACATTGACCCCAGAATGAATCAATCCTTCTCAACATGATTATTAGTGCATGGCTATGGTCATGTGTTGCTTCACGTTTACCAAATTCTATCTACATATTTATAGTCATAAATAAAACTTTAAAGCAGATCTACAATGCACAGCATTGAAATATGCATGAGTTTCTGGGAGATGAAATGAGCTAATTCTTTCTGAGAGGAGAAAGGAAGCAACAATAGCCTTCCCATGTGCTTCTGCTGAGTGAGTCTTGTTTTGTGTACCACAAAGGCACTGGTCTACTCTAAATATTGCCAAAAGAATGATGCGGTCATGATAGAGGATATGGAGAACATCACCAAAGTAGTTTAAAGCCAGAAGGAAAAGTAAAATTAAATAAATAAATAAACAAACATTCACAACTTTAACAACACCAGGAAAAACCTCTATATACTGTACATAACTTTATCTAAGTAGTTCTGAGGTAGATAAAGGATTGAAAGTCTTGGGATTAAAAAGTACAGTAGATAAGTTGCAAGATGAGTGTAAAAAAGTTGGGATTTCATAGTAGGCTTTTTATTATAGTATACATTTTGGATTAGGTAATTATCATGTTGCTTTTATTTCACAAACACCTGATTAATGTTTTGAAATGAAAATAGCAAATTAAAAAAAAAAAAAAAAAAAAAAAATCAAATTTTTTCTCCAACCTTGCTGTCTGATTTTCATAGACATAACTTGATTATGAGAGTGGCAGAGACTGTTATGTGCTGAATTGTGCAGAGCACAATGCATTCTCCTCCTAAA
>JAQMYJ010000039.1:2506811-2540912 GCA_030014305.1 Clarias laeviceps
GCATAGCATTTTATCTAAAGTTAAATAATGAATTCTGGTTTTGAGATGAAACAGAATAAACAGATAAAAAGGAATCATTAAAAATATTTGAATTTCATTGAAAATATTTTTGTTTAAAATGTTAAAATGTGACCTGCACTTCTGGTTCATATCCTTCATGTAAATGTACATAACTGAGGACTCTGACTGATTGGCTAGATGTTGAGTTTGACAACTTTCAAAATATGCTTCACTCCTGGATGCTTCACCTCTGGTTGTAAATTAAATAAATGTTTTATTTTTGGCATATGAAAATTTCGGGATTTGATTAAAAAAAAAAAAACACTAATAAAAAAATTAACAAAAAAAGGACAAAAATCAAATCAAATAAATTTTTTTTTATATTTGTCATGTACACAACCGTACACAGTATGATATGCAGTGAAATGCTTATACGACTGTTCATAACCTTAAAAAGTAAAGATGAAATAGAATAAGATGGTAAAAAGAGGAATATGTAAGGAAAGTGCAAGAAGTGCAAAGTGAAATAACAAAACTGAAAACGGTTGGGGGGAAAAAAGGCTGAAAAAGCCAGAAACAGAATATCAAAACCGAAAACAACATAAATCAGAAAATAAAACAACATATCCAGGAACAAAATACTAAATGAAAAAACACAACAACAATTCATGTCAAACCGGAAAAGATAGGTACATTTTGCGAATTAAATTATTTTGTTTTTGAATTTATTTTGTTTTTTTTATCTTGTTTTTGAATTTATTATTTTGTTTTCAGTTTTGTTATTTTGTTTTGCACTTTGCGGCCACCATAAAAATGGTACTAAAAGAACATAAATAAATATACAGTTACAATAAAATAATTAAAGTTGATGTTTAATGTATACATTTATACACAAATGTATAATGTAAAAAGTATAAAATGTGTAAATTACATGGAATATGCAAAATAAAAAGTGTATTAGAGATGTAGATGATGTGTGTGAACGCAGCAGTGATATTGTCCATGTTAGTCCTGATTTATGTGTAAATAAGGACCAGCAATGTGCAACATACTGTATGTATCATGTGCAAATGTATTCAACACAGATGTGAAGGAAACAAAGCAAGTCCAATCAGTTCAATAAAAATTGTAAATTTACTCAACATACATAAAGTCAACTTTAACAGTGAAAAAAAATTAAAATATATGAAAGTCATATCCAATACTCATGTCAGTTTGTGCTATAGTGCTAGTTATCAGCAGATAATTTCAGGATTCTCTTGCTCCCTCCTCATCTTGAATGCCAACCCATGATGCTCAGGCCAGCCGTGGAACAGCATTGAAGACTGATACTGAACTAATTCAGATCCCTTGATGCTCTGTTTGGTTACGCCAGTTATTTCTGCTGTATTGTAAAAGGAAAGACTGCCAAATAAGCAGCTCTTATCTGGACAGATCTATTGCATTTCATTCCGCATGCATTAAAGACACCATGGACTAGAGTATGAAAAAGTCTCGATAAAAAAAAAAAAACACACACAAGGATGCTTTGAAAATAATGAAAAAAAAATGTAAAAAGAAATTCTATAAAGAAAAGTAAACTGAAAGACAAACTCCAATCAATATTTAGTTTTCCTTTTAAATTCATTCATGTATACTATTGTATAGTTGTATGACTATTAGTTTTAAGGATCCTGTAAAACCTTCTACAATTTTTCCTGCAGACTTTTGCTCAGACACATTTTTAAAGACATAAAAATATTTAAAAAGTAATTTAGAGAGCTAAGTGTGTAACATGTACGTAAAGAAAACAACACACCTCTAAGAAGCCTTTGGATAGTTTAAACTCATTAAAATTATATTAATTATAAATTTATTTAAATGATTAGTTTAAAGTGAAAGTAAAACATGAATATATGGATTATTTTAAGTGTCTAAACAGAATGATGAGTGTTCTCATAATAGTTTGATCAGTAGCTCATTAGCAATAAAAAAAAAATGTTCTTCTTTATTTTTTCATGTGGTTCAGTTATTTACATTTAAATGAATCTTAAGTTAAAAAATCATCCCAGGAAACCAAGACCAAAACTTACCTCTGCTGCAGTGGAGAAGTTCATTTAGAGTTACTAGAAATCACCAATAACAAACAGCACCTCAGATTAGAGCCGTTACGAAAAGCTTTACAGAGCAGAAGTAGCAGATACATTACATCTCAAAATTAATTGTTTAAATAAGATTATTTCATATTTTGGACACTTTCAGTTTATTTTTTTTTTTACAGTGTAGAAAGAAAGAAAAATCTGGAAAAATCATGGAATTAGAAGGGGTGTCCAAACTTTTGACTGGTAGTGTATATATAAAACGTAGGTTTTAATTTTTGTAGAGAGTCACTCTCAGCAAATTGGAACACAGAGTTTTTTAATTGCAAAGATTGTTCATAAGAAATATTAAAATCAATTCCGAAAAATCAGGTTACAATGCATCATCAGCTCCTCATCTACTAGTATTAGTTTCACTTTCATAGTACAGGTAGTCACAGTGTAATAAACCACATGGCCACAATATTGCTAAAAAATCCCAGAATGGGAACAGAACCATACACAGCAAACACAATAGCTTCCCTCAGCAATGTGTGTGTGTGTGTGTGTGTGTGTGTGTGTGTGTGTGTGTGTGTGTGTGTCCCGTGTCTCTTGTACACAAAAAAGCTCTTTTCAAAATATTACTATAATGTTTATCGTAGCAAAACCAGTGCTAGTGTTAGAAAAAGAAAGAGTAACAAAAGGGAAGTGAAATAGAAATACACTACAGGATCTTACAGAGATTTGTTAAATATTTAATATGGTGTTTGCACAAATTGCATAATTTCCTCTTTCACAGAACACACGTTTTCTTTTGTAGAATGCATACCTGTAGTTCATTAATGCTGGTGTGATCAGACTGTAAATGTCATTTTTATTGGCTTCAGAATTCTCAAAAAATCTCTTGAATGCCCTTATTTCACATTAAGGCATTAAGGCACTCACTCTTTTGCACAACTGGTTGTATTGCTTCACTGATCATGTGACAGGAAATAAGCGATGTGTGCACGTTTACATTCCTAAAATGTGGATGTTCAATGTTTTGTTATACAGAACACAACATTAGTTTTATTTTACACTTTAGTGCAGCATACAACTAGAGCTCGCATTTCAGTATGATTTAAAATATTTCAGATGCACACATTTACTGTATATTCTAATGCTTTCTAATGCTAGATAAGAACTACAACGTTAATGAAATTGACAGTTTAATAGGAAGTTTTTTCATCCGCTGGAATTCTCCCAAGTGCCATGAATGCAGCATAGATGACCCTTTAGTCCCACCACCATCTTATAACACTATTCATGCTTTTCCCCTTTACTTGAGTGATAGTATTGTTAGCATCATGCCCAGCAGTGCAGTTCTTCATTTTTATGCTAATAATGAGCGTATAATGGGAACTGAAGTGCTCTTGTTCTTGTTCTTGTGTGTGTGTGTGTGTGTTTAGGAGAGACCTGACGCATGTCACCCAGCAGCCAAGCACAATTACACTGCCTCTAGGGGACAAAGTGAGGGGGACTTACCTGGAAGCTGTGCTTAGCTCCTGCTGCAACACTGAACCGTTTGAAGATCATTAGAGTTACAGATTTGGGCTTCATGGTCCCAACAAACTTACTGAACAGGCTGCTTTGATCAGAGTGTGGTGTTTTTCTTGTCAATAGTGTGTAGGTACAGCAAGTGCATGAATAAGTTATGTGCACAAAGTTAGCAGGTAAAGTGCCAGGTTTGATCTGAGCATGTGGGATTGGGCTTAATGAACATCAATTCATCTTGGCCATGCCGGAGCGATGAACAAACTTACGCGTCATTTCACATCACATATTAGATGTTTGTTTTAAAAGAAACCAGTGAGTAGCCATCTTAGATCATCAAAAAATCTTGGTTTTTTTTGTTTCGAGATTTTCAGCTGTTTTACTTCACAACAACACAGAAAGAATTGTTTTGAAAAGGTGAATGTTGGTGGATGATCAGAAAAGGGGAAAAAACGCTAGGGACATGCTGTTAAAGAAAAGTAATGAATGACAGGGTGGTGCGATGTGGACCAACATGAATCATTAGGTACTGTTACCTTCCTGCAGTGCTTTATTCATCTTATACCACAGCAATTTGCCAATGATTACATTATTTTATTTATTGACTAGTGGAAGTATCAGTCGTTCACAGGAAAATAGTTTTTAGAAATACAATAGTTAAAAGGTTAGAGCTAAAAATAAGCTGATCAACTTTAATGTAATCAGTAATATTAGGTGTTTGTTTACGTTGAGCAAGTAGCTTATTAGAAGTTTTGTTTAAAGTATATTATTAAATTCGGCACGTAACTGTTCATAACATCACTTTTATTCAACATTTTGATTTCACTTATGGTGCAGGTTAAACTTCAGGCAGATATCTAAGTACTGCAAAAGTTTTATTCAATTCTATCCAGCGGTTGTTTAAGACACGCCCACAGTTTGACAAAAACTGTGTCAAAAATTCTGTTTTGTAATCCGGCACATTCTGTAACTGCTCATAACTTCACTTTTACTCAGCATTTTGGTTTCCTTTACGATGCAGGTTTAACTAACAGGCAAGTACCTGATTACTGCCAAAGATTGATTAAATTCAGTCTAGCCAGTTTTACGTGGTGATGTCTGTCTGAAATCTGCCTGGACAGACAGACAGACAGACAGACAGAAAATATTCTGAGACTGGTTATGGGTCCTCCAATGTATGAAATGTGAAGATATCATTGAAAGAGCAGGTTCTGACCAATGTACAGGAAAAAAAACTTTCATTTATTTATATAAAAGAACAATACATTGTAATTGTTTTACTTTTTGCCCATTCCGAGTATCATTAGTTGCTATGTAGCAGCCAACAAACAAGATAATTATTCTTAATGCTTAAAATACATTATACTAATACTCTACACCAATCAGACTTAAAAATAAAACTACTGAAGTCATTTTTTTTTTTTAAATGCCACCTGTCAAGAGGTAAGATTAGACAGCAAGCAGCAAGTAAATGGTCGGTTCTCAAAGTTGATGTGTTGGAAACAGAAAAATTGGCAAGCATAAGCATCCAAATGATCCTTGTGATGTACTCCTGATATTCAGTTGTTTGGACACTGAAAATTGTGACCCCTGCCCATGACCAAAGCATCTAGAGGGAGGTATCAGAACTGGACCATTGCAGCAATGGTGGAGGTGGCCTGGTCTCATAAATCAAGCTTTCTTTTACATTGTGTGTCTGTGTTGCTTACCTGGTGGAAGAGATGACACCAGGATGCACTACAGGAAGAAGGCAAGCCGGCAGATGCAGTGTGATGTTCTGGGAAATGTGCTGCTTCGAAAACTTGGGTCCTGACGTTCATTTAGATGTTACTTTGACACGGTCCACCTACTTAAACCTAACTGGGAGAGTTTAATGTGATGCTAACTCTACAGCAAATGCACACCAGGTTATATTAGAAAATGAAAATGCAAACTGTATTATAAGGACTTGCTTGAGGATTTGATTAAGGAGGCAGTCGACAAAGTTTACTAAGCTTGAATTATATTTATAATTCTTAATTTTTACTAAACAACAGTGGTTTGTAAATATGCTCTTAGTCACAGATTCACATATACAGGTTCGGATTAGTATTTAGATTATTGAATGTATGAGGGAACTTGTTTAACCTGATACAACGTTTACCATTTTAGCATGTTGAACTTTCGAACTTTCGAAAATTCTGAACCTTTCGAATTGATTTCGAATGTAAATCCAGATTGTCAGTAACCCAAGCAGCCAAAGGAAGAAGCGCTGATGTGAAAATTTCTATCTAAGCATTTTGCATCACAGCTTCCTGAACACCTGAAAAAGTGTATGGGGGCTTCATCAGCTCAGCTGTTCATGCTACACACATACATAAACGTGAGCAAGTTTAAATCGTTTGCTTTGGCATGTGATTGGATGAAGGGAGAAATGATCATTAAGGCTGATGAGTGCTGACAGAGTGACAGGCGAGAGCTTTTTCATTTGTCGGATCAGATGATGACATGCTCCATGAGAAGACGGCAGGAAAGCTTTTTATTTGCACAGAAGAAAGGAAGAAAGTAGGTCAATTAGCATCATCCATTAGACAACTCATGACAAGCCTATATTAACACCTGGGACAGTCAGACTAATGAGAAAGGTGGTCGAGATGTTCATTCACCAGCTGTTGTCCCGAACTGAGACCTAAAAACAAATAAATGTAAATCCAATATGTTCTTACACATGCACAAAATCCTATCACACTATCTGATATCACGCAAATGAGGAGGGGTTCCCTGTTGCTCCCTCTCAAGCTATATTTTCAGCAAGTTTTTCCTTGCCACTATCACCCCTAGCTTGCTCACCAGGGACAATCTAATCATTATAATTTATATTTTCTTTTCCAAACAATTTTCAAATTAATATCTATTTTTTTTTATTCTTTAAAGCTGCTTTATGTTAAAAGTGCTATACAAATAAAATTTCATGTAGTTGAAAATCCATTTGAAAACATTGTTACATGCATTATATTTTGGTTAGTTTTGTTCAGATTTTTCTGTTTTGTTCTATGAGTGTTACGTCCCTTTATTTGTCTTTGTTCTGTTTTTTTTTTTTTTGGGAAGTGTTGTATGTGTGTTTCTGTGCAGGATGATGTGTGATTGGTTCCTGCCCTCTAACTCGTGCCCCGTCCTGCTTGATCAGGTGACTTCCTGCTGCCTATAAAGATCCCACCATCACTTCCTGCTTTGGCTTTTTTTTGTGCTGCTTTGCTGTGTTGTGTTAGTAAGACTGAGAGTTTGTGTGTGTTCGTTTTGAGTGTTATAGTGAGAGATTGTTACCTGTTTGTGTTTTTGCCAATTATTAGTAACTTTGACTACGACCTGTTTAACTTTGAGTTTTGGGTTGCCCTGTTTGGACTAGGTTGCTGATTGTAAATATTGTATATTGTAATCTTGGGGAGGTAGGGAGACTGATGCCTTTTTTGTTGAAACCTTTTGTTGATTGTTTTATGTACAGGGAGTTAGTCTATTTCCTTTTCTTTTCTTTTGTAAATAGGGAATTTAGAGGGTTCAATATTAGTTGCTTATTGTTTATTTTGGCCTGGTCGGCTCCTGAAGTCAATTCCCCCCACTTTGTTTTTTTTTTTTTTTTTTTTTACAAATTGTTTTTTTTATTAAACTATTGCTTATTTGCCTTTAAACTCCTCAGCGTCCTCTTTCATGTTGCGCCTTCACCCTAGGCGGGGCGTAACATGAAATTGGGGGCTCGTCCGTTGGCTAAATGTTTTGTTAATCACATTTATTTCGCCAAGTTATTTGATAAATTTGCGATTGCACCAACCGAGGTTGCAATTTGAGCGATGTCGTAAAGATGATTTGTTGTTGACCTGTGATTTTTATAATAGACTTTCCTCGAAGTGCGCTAAAAAGCGAACTTAAGGAGACCCTGCACGCAGAGCTGGTGAAGCAAAAGGTCTTACCTGGTTCAAGTGTGGGTACGGGTGTTGCAACTACAGCTTCATCTGACGATTTGGAGGCTGCGGAGGCAGAATTAAAATCTGAAGAGGCTGCTCGCATAGATCCCGTTATTCCTTTACCAAAAGACCCATTGTTGGCAATCCAGTTAAAAGAACTGGAAGTGGAATTATGCCGACAACAGTACCAGAATCAGCTCTTGCATGTCTGAACAGTTGAGCTTGAGACGCAACGAGACATCCGGCTGAAAGAGCTGAAGCTTGAACTAAAGATTGGACAGGCTCGGCGTTCACTTTCTCCCGTATTACGGGGAAATTCTCCAGTGCAGACTCCAGTACATGCCTCTTCTCCTCTCCCTGCAGCGTCATCCGTATTACCAGTAAGTTCTGATATTGATATAAGTAGACAAATTTTGCTGGTTCCTACATTTAGAGAGAGTGAACTTGATACATATTTCACTGTGTTTGAGCGCATCGCAGCCACTTTAAAGTGGCCTAGAAATATCTGGCTTTTGTTGTTACAATGCAAACTTGTTGGTAAAGCCCAAGAAGTGTGTTCTGCGCTGACAATTGAACAAAGTTTGGACTACGGTTCTGTTAAAGCAGGCACAAGCTCGCAAATTTGAAAATTAAATTGATCTCTCTAATTGTTGAGGAGAAAACTGTCAAGATTTGTCCACAGAATTTTAATCTTGAACCTAGACTTGACTTTCCGGTTGAAAGAAAACACTTGATAGATGCTCAACATGCTGATGATACTTTGATTTCCTGTCTTTCTGCTGTGATTGATAAATCCGAGTTAGCCAGTCATTCAGTTGCTTATTTTTTAGATGACGGGGTACTTATGCGTAAATGGAGTCCTGAGAACCTGAATCATGACTGGAGCTCTGTATTTCAGGAAGTTGTTCCAAAATCCTACAGGGAGAATGTACTGAGTGTGGCTCATGACCATGAGCTGTCTGGACATTTAGGTATTAAGAAAACTTACTATAACCTTCTGAAACATTTTTTCTGGCCTAGAATGAAATCTACCGTGTCCCGGTATTGTCGGTCTTGTCATGCTTGTCAAGTGGCTGGAAAACCAAATCAGGTTATTTCTCCTGCTCCCTTAAAGCCAATTCCATTGATGAATGAACCATTTGAGAAACTTGTAATTGATTGTGTTGGTCCTTTACCAAGAACTAAGTCTGGCCACTTCTACTTATTAACGTTGATTTGCTTTGCTACTAGGTTTCCTGAAGCCATTCCCCTGCATTCTTTAAAGACCCCAGCAATTGTAAAGGCAATTGTGAAGTTCTGTACCACATTTGGCTTGCCAAAGTTTATTCAGTCTGATCAAGGATCTAATTTTGTCAAGAGTGTTCCGTATGGTAATGAAAGAGCTCAACATCAAACACTGTATATCTAGTGCCTACCATCCCCAGTCTCAGGGAGTCCTTGAAAGGTTTCATCAGACCCTCAAGACCATGATCAGAACCTATTGCCTCAAACATCAGAAAGACTGGGATGAAGAGATCCCTCTTCTGTTGTTTGCAGTTCGCAATACCATGCAAGAGTCACTTGGATTCAGTCCAGCTGAGTTAATCTTCGGGCATTCTCTTCATGGACCATTAAAGGTGTTACAAGAACAACTACTTTCTGTAAGTCAGTCAGATGCCTCTCGAAAGAACGTGTTGGATCACATAAGTTCATTTCGTGAACGTTTACATTTAGTGTGGCAACTAGCACAGAAGTCCCTAGCAAGCTCCCAGACCCGAATGAAAGGCAGGTATGATAAAAAGTCTGTACAACGCTCATTCAAGGTTGGTAAGCAAGTTCTGGTATTATTGCCTTTGCCAGGCTCTGCTCTACAGGCAAAGTTCACAATGTGATTGAAGAAAAGTTAAGTGATAGTGACTATGTAGTGGGAACCATTGAAAGGAGAGACTCGTGTATGCCACATAAATATGCTTAAATTGTATGTCTCTCGTCCTGACACTAAAGACTCTGCTACTCCTTTGGTGTTAACTCCTGCTGCCGTAACTTCTGTAGATATGGTTCCTTCAGAATATTCTCCTTGTGTGGATGGCCTTCATTTAGGAAGTGCTTGTCTTTCTGGAGCTCGTTTGCAAAATTCTGAGGCTCTAGTTAACCCTCCATTCAAAACTCTCCCATTTGTCTAGTTCATCTCAGTGAACTTCTACCGTTAATTAATAAGTATTCCTCTCTTTTCTCAGATGTACCTACAGTGAGTAATGTGTTGATGCATGATATTGATGTTGATCATCCTCCTGTTAAGCAGAATGCTTATCGTGTGAATCCTGCAAAACGTGAAATTATGAAAGAGACCCAGTATCTAGTTGAAAATGGTCTAGCTGTACCAAGTTGTAGTCCATGGTGTTCCCCATATTTGTTAGTCCCAAAATCTGATGGAACTTCACGCTTTTGCACTGATTACCGCAAGGTCAATCAGTTAACTAAATCACTCATACCTTGTTGGAAAGACTAAGTTTGTAACCAAATTGGACTTGCTTTAAGGGTATTGGCAGGTACCACTCACTGAGCGTGCTTCAGAGATCTCAGCCTTTGTTACACCAGATGCATTTCTGCAGTATAAGGTCCTACCTTTTGTCTCAAAAATGCTCCAGCCACCTTCCAATGCTTGATGAATCAAGTCTTAGCTAATGTGAAACATTGTGAGGTGTACCTGGATGATGTAGTCTGTTACTCAGATACGTGGAGTAGTCATCTGCAAACCTTGGAGGAAGTGTTCTCGAGGTTTCAAGCTGTTAATCTTACTCTTAATTTAGCAAAATGTGAGTTGTCATGCCCATCACATATTTGGGTAAAGAGGTTGGCCATGGTATTGTCCGTCCTTTAGAAGCCAAAGTTCAGGCCATTGTTGACTTTCCCATACCCAAATCTAAGAGATCTCAGGCACTGGAATGGCTGGTTATTACAGAAATTTCTGCAAAAATAATGATGTTGTGAAACCTCTTACAGATAACCTTAGCAAAGCTGCTTCTTTTAACTGGGACACTAAATGTGAGCTTGCCATTGAATCTCTGAAGAATTTGTTGTGTAATGTTCCTGTCCTTGCTGCCCCAGACTTCTCAAGACCGTTTAAACTTGAAGTGGATGCCAGTGGTGCTGGTGCTGTCCTACAAGATGACCATGGAAATGACCACCCTGTATGTTTCTATTAAAAAAAATTAAATCGTCATCAATTTAATTATAGTACCATCGAAAAAAGAAGCACTAGCTCTTTTTTGTTAGCTCTGCAACATTTTGAAGTGTATGTTGGCTCTACAGTAGTTTCCAACCAGTTGGTGTATACACTGATCATAATCCACTTGTTTTTCTTCAGCGAATGTGTAACAAAAATCAGACTTATGCGCTCGGCACTAATTTGCGAATCAAGTACAAGAAAGGCATTGACAATGTTATTGCAGATTCTTTGTCCAGGTGTCATATGTATGTGTGTGAGGGTGTTACAACACTGTGTTCTGTTTTTTGTTTTTTTTTCCTCCTGTTGTGTTTGTTTCTGCTTTCCCCAGAGAAAAACTACCTGATATGCGTTGGGCTTTAATCCGTCAAGAAGATGTTTATAAATATGATGCATGTTTATTATTGCGTATGGGGGTGTTGCGTCCCTTTATTTGTCTTTGTTCTGTTTTTTGGGTTTTTTTTGGGAGGTGTTGTATGTGTGTTTCTGTGCAGGATGATTGTTATTGCTGTTAGTAATACTGAGATTTTGTATGTGTTCGTTTTGAGTGTTCTAGTGAGAGATTGTTATATGTTTGTGTTTTTGCCAATTATTAGTAACTTTGACTATGGCCTGTTTGACTTTGAGTTTTGGGTTGCCCTGTTTGGACTAGGTTGCTGATTGTAAATATTGTAATCTTGGGGAGGTAGGGAGACTGACGCCATTTTTGTTGAAACCTTTTGTTGATTGTTTTATTTACAGAAAGTTTTATTGTATTTCCTTTCCTTTTATTTTGTAAATAGGGAATTTAGAGGCTTCAATATTAGTTGCTTATTGTTTGGCCTGGTCGGCTCCTGAAGTCAATTCCTTCCACTTTCATTTGTAAAAAAAAAAAAAAAAAATCATTGTTTTTCTATTAAACTATTGCTTATTTGCCTTTAAACTCCTCGGCGTCCTTGCATTCTTTCATGTTGCGCCTTCACCCTAGACGGGGCGTAACGGAGTACAGAAAAATGACAATAAAAGGAAATAGGTACTAAAAATAAATTACAAATTTATTTGGATTGTGCTAGAAAAAGTAAGGACAAATAATTCATGAAATATACAAATCATTTGCCTCATTGTTTGTATTTTGGTCATGCATAGCTTAATATAGTGTGGTGGAGTAGAGCATAGTTTAGAACAATACAGTGTAGTTTACTTAGTATACAGTAGTGTGGTTTAGGATAGGATAGTTCACGATAGTCCACTGTGGTACACACTGTATAGTACAAATGTATAGTGTAGTATGGTATAGAATATTGGTATAGTAAATACTAATAGTATATTGTAGTTTGGATATGTATCAAAGGAAGTCCTGGGGAACACTTCCTGGCCAACAAGTCAGTCTAATTTATTATTTCCATAGTGACCGCTTACACAGAGAATTATATGGAAGACATTGTTACCTGTTTAAAGAATTGATAAATAGTGAAATTGTCTAAGTCTGTTTAAAAGTGTTTCTGTGCTCTCTGTAACACAACACACTTCTTGTTTTGTTTGTGTTTTATTAATTTTAGAGAACACACTATATATATATATATATATATATACACTTTAAATTTTTATATAACACAGCTATAACAAAAGAAAGAATAGGATGCAACATTTTTTATGGGTGTCGCACAAAATTAAAAATATGTATAAAGTATGGAAAAAAAAATCAGACGGTGTTTATTAATTAAAAACATAATTGTTGTATAGTGCTAAAGTATAAGAGAAATAAAACATTTCTGGATGGAGAAGTATGAGAAAATAATTAAATGTGAGGTTAATGACTGTAAATGTGCTTTGTGTTAGACACAACACCCCGTTGCTGATTTTTTTCTCTTCTCTAACAGCACTGAGCTGCTATAGCAAATCTACTGTATATAAAACAAAATAACTTGACTTTTGATTTATTTAGAACTATCCTATTTGTTTTAAATTACACTGAACAAAGACCCAAACCGTCTGTGTTTGTACACATTTCTCTGCTCATCTGCTGCCTTTATCAGATGAGAGGTTGTGACCACAATATTGGCAGGTGTGAATTTCTTGAATTTACAATTAAACCAGCAGCGCCAAAAGCGAAGTTGATATATTTCATATTGTCAGCAGAGGGGCCACACAGTGCTTCAGTGGCTTTGCTTTACCGGTGCCTTATTTGAGACAGTGGCAGGTGCATTGTGGGCCGTCTGAGCTATATTGATTTGGAGGACCTAGAGGTATGTGACATCATTATGAGGATTGACCTTCGTGTGCTCTGGCCTGGGGAGTCCCGGCGTGGCTGAAAGTCTCAAGTCTTCGCTTTCAGGGGGCCAAAGGCACTGTGGTATCATGGGAAAATTGGTCGCAGGTTATTTCGTTATTTGCTTGTCTGACCTTTTGGTGCACCCACAACCCCCCAATTATCACAGCCTGTGCAGGGCTCACCATATTACATCAAAGTGTGTATTTGCAATGTTTTTCTAGCAGAAATTGGACTGAAATATAGGAATAGGTCAACAGTGTTGGTTGCAGTGAACTGTCTGGATCTGAATGTATCTGAATCACATGATCTGATTATAAATTTTAGTAACAAAGGATTGCATTAAACAAGGCTTAAACATAACTAGTAATGGATAAAAAAAATATGATTTATTTGTCAGCAATACATTAAAAAATGATTGATAAATTGCTATGGTATGAAAAGAACAAAACACTTAAGGACATGCTGTTTCTGGAAAAATTTATTTCTTCTTCTTCTTTTAATAATTTCCTTTTCTTAAAGCACAATAAAATGAAATTATTTAAAAAATAATAATAATATTACAAATAAATCAAACAAAGCAGTAAACCGATATGTAACACTGTTTTAAAGCTCTACATAGAATATTTAATAGTTTTCCTACAAAGAAAACTGAATATGAGTTTTAAAAAATTTATTATTATGCGCATTAAAAAAAACACTGCATCAGCTGAGAGAAATGCTTAAGATGGGCTTTACTGCTTCAAAAGATCAGCAAGATCTTATTTATCTTATTTATACTGTTCCCACAACTCAAGATAAGTTCCAAGTGCAATATCTGATTACCAATACATTTGTGCAATATTTTTTTTTATTTACACTACATTTCAAATGCAATATATAACTTACTGTGTGCTATATTTAATACAATTTTTACTTCTATCTATTGTTGTTTTTATTTACATTTTTAATTCTTTAATTTAATTTTTTCCCTGTCTAATCTAATTTTTTCCTTTCTTCCCGGTAAATTAATCAAAGCAACTGTATAACCAAGACAAAGCAATTTCCCCCTGGGATTAATAAAGTTCTTTGAAACGTGAATCTTGAAAGATACACAGAGATATCTACAAAGATAGAGCTGCAAATGTTACTTATAGATTTGCTATTGATGCTGGCTGCTGCAATCTCACCTGGCTGAAAGTTTTCTTCATGAGGCAACAGGATGGTCACATAGAAACTTGTTATAATAATCCAAGGTTATTTTTCTGTTGAAAATCAAGGTCAGAGAAGTTACCATATGCAGTATGGTTCTAGGGTAATAATTCTTCCAAGTACTGTATATATTGAGGGGGAAAAAAGCTTAAAGTTAAAGGCACATTTATTTAAACATAAAAATGTGCAAAAAATGCAAAGGTACTTCTTTTCTACTAACATGTGTTTATACTTGAGGTACTGATACAGACACTCACACGGTTGACAAATATGGTTCTTTATTCTGATTTAGGGTTAAAATAAAAAGTTTTAAAACTGCTTCCATGACAACATTTACTGCAAAAAAAAAAAAAAATTGTATATTGTAAGGTTTATCTGAAGATCATCTAGACAGTCATATTTTTCTCGGATGATCCAGGAAATTACTTGCAAACAAACCAAAAAAAAGCAATCAGATAATAATAATAATAATAATAATAATAATAATAATAATAATAATACAGTGATGGATGGTCAAAATATTAAATGTAAGAGACAAAAGAATTCAACATTACTATTATGGAAAAATGGCTTAAAATAGGGTTTTAAAAAATAAATAAAAATTTGTATTTCTTCCTTGAAATAGAAAAGGTCTATCTATTTATTCTAACCCTCTCTGATAATATGCCGTTTTAGAGATTATTCCCTTGCCTGTTATGTGCATGCTGTTGCAATCTTGTTTAACATTGATTTCTGTTTTCACTCCTTTATTTGGTCCTTTATCCACAGCTATCCAGCTTCATAATTGGGTCATGATCTGTGTACTGATCTGGAAGTGTTGAATGAATGAGATGAGAGCATTGAAAGTGAGAGAGGCGAGTCCGGCCGGTCCTCTGCTGTGCCACTACCTTGTCTCTTTCTGAATGCTGACCTCACACACACACACACACACACACACACACACACACACACACACTTGTGCAAAGAGGTGTGAGGAGATAAAGAGAGACTGTTGCAAATCTAACTAAGCAACCAGAAGAGACTGTTGAACTCATCCTCCCTCTCTCTATGCTTCCCTCTCTCTCTCTCTTTTCCTCCATCCCTCCCTCCCTCTCTTTGTTTCTCTTTCTCTTTCTCATCACACAGTCACACACACTCTTTCTCTCTCTGACCCTTTCTTCCTCTCATGCTGACACACACAATCTTTTTCTCTGTTTGACACACAGTCTCAGACAAGACATACATGGTCTGACAGCCTCTCCCTCTCTGTGTATCTCACTCTCGCATACATAAATACAGTCCATATTCCATATACTCTCTCTCTCTCTTTTCTTTCTACCTCTCTCTCTCTCTCACACACACACTGGCACCCAGACTCTCAATTTATTCCCTTCGCTCTGTTGCATCCTTTATCTCCATCTTCTCAAAATATGTCTGTGTTACCTTACAAAGGAGCTGTGTGTATTAAACGAGCTGTCTCTGGTGGTCCAGGTATAATTGGGATTGTTAGCGTGCCCTGCTCCTGAGGGACGCTCTCGAAAATGTCTTTTGTGTAAAGCACACAAGCAGCACGGCGCTCTATCTTGATACAGATGTGCGTCAAAGAAAGCAAACAAGTCACCTGAGCTACTGTACATCAACCTGGGCTGTTATTTTTCCTCACCGCTTAAGAAACAAACCCCTGTTTCAGCTTGCCATTTTGACATTTTCTTTTTGCATTGTTATTTATGTGCACTAAAACAAATAGATTTGCTAAGATCCATTTTTTTTACCTAAAATTCATCAGAGTGTGTTTAGCTAATGAAGCCCTCATGGAAAGACAGATATAAGGAAAAACTGAAGAGAAGAAAAGAGACAGGAAGAAAAAAGAGGAAGTTGTATGTTTGCTTATGTAGACCATATTTGTACATAATTATTAATATTATGACTTTAGTTTTCAGTACTGAATCTTTTTTTTTTATTTCCCATCCAAGCATGTGTTTTTGTCTCCACCTGCCTCACAACTCAACCTTTATCCCAAACACCTCATTTTTCGTGGAGCATTCCATGCGGTGCTGAAGTTTACTGCATCCACTATATGTACAATAAAGTTTGTGCTCTGGAGCGGAAGCTCTATTGATTCATTTGACTTGGGATACACTTTTGCATGGTGTGTCATAAATGAAAATTTCATACACCGAGTGTGAAAAATAAATTATTTTGTTAAAGTTTCATCAGAGATCAAGCCTTTCACTATCTGCAAGGTGAACATTGATTGGAGCGTTTGAGGGCTCCAGAATAGCAGTGCGGCTGAGGTCCAAAAAATGGAGAAGTCACTTCCAGGCCCCAGGAATTCAATATCTATCAATATCAATATATAATACAATATCTATCAATGTCCCAAGCCTGGATAAAATGGTAGGGTTGCGTCAGGAAGGGCATCCAGCGTAAAACCTGTGCCAAGTTGTAGTGCGGACTGGGTATTCCGCTGTGGCGACCCCTTGCAGCCGAAAGAACAACAACAACAATACAATATCTATCAATATCAATATATAATTCAATATCTATCTATCTATCTATCTATCTATCTATCTATGTTCTATTTTAAAATAAACTATCAACAAGGAAAATGTACTGCACATTCCAAGTTAATCAACTAGACTCTGACACGTGCACGGTCGCTGTGGTCGCCTAGGCAACAGGACACGCCCCCTGACAATACACCACCTAGAAGGCTGAAAGGCATTCTATAGGCTTTAATTATTGCTTTAGGAGCATTCTATTAATATTAAATAAGGCTTTGGGATAAATCCGTTTTAGGGTGTAGATCACTAGGTCTATTATCTAATAAACGAGTAAATAAACAAAATAAATAAATAAATATATACATGAATATCTACATGCTAGAAAACTGTTTTGAACGGTTTTATTATTATTTAAATTGCACCATATTAAGTAGAATGTTTCAGACTTGAAATCACACCTGTCTCTGTCTCATGGGACAGTGGTCAAAATGTCTGAAAACGCAAATGTCAGATTAATTTCCTGCCCTGGCATATTAACATTTCGGTGCGTGATTTAATAAGCTTCCGTTTGGGGGGAAAAATGACGCAGGAGAAATTTTGTTGCAAGTAAATTAATCGGCATCTGTGACTGTAATTCGTTTGAAACGCACTCATGACGCATTTCTTGCGAATCTAATACAAATACAAAATATTCTTTCACTTAGTGTTGTTTACTGCATGTATTAAACATATTATATATTATGCATGTATTAAAAATAGATCAAACTATTTTCTAGCAAAATAAAACAAAACAAAAAATCCGTTACACTCTCGCCTTGTGTGTGTGTGTGTGTGTGATCGTTCTCAAAAATTTGACTCACGAAGACAGAGTGGGAAAAGGAAACATCATATATTACAAACCGTTACAAAGTTTCCCTTTCTCCCTGTTTTAACCAAACCAACCAAAATGAACTGAAGGTTCAAGACTGTAGTCATTATATATCTTTTTTTCCCCATTTCTGCTTCCACTTCATTTACAATAACGAATAACATTTTAACAGGTATATAATCTTCAATTGTCGCTTGATTTCAATTAGCTCATCCGATAGATAGACCCGGAGAGATTAAACAAATCAGACAAGCCTGGCTAATTAAAACATGATTAAAGGTTTTTAATTATATCATTGATGAAGTAGTCTAATTAGCACGGAGATATGATAATAGCCCGCTGCGACAATTGTGTTCGGTTGGCAATTAAATCCTGAAGAGTATTTTAAAATAATCCACTTTTTTAAGAGATTAATAAAAATAACACTAATAAAACGCTTAACGGTAGACTGTAGGCTCCCGAATTTATTATTTCTGTAATGGGACAAAGTGAGTAAGAGAATGTTCAGAGAGAGAGAGAGAGAGAGAGAGAGAGAACGCACTGATTTGTTTTGCTTGATTATATATTTATATATCTATATCTTTCTATCTATCTATCATGTGTGTGTATATATATATATATATATATATATATATATACAGTATAATGCTTCCTGATTTGTACAAAAAAATAGTAGACAATTTAATTATGTTATTATATTTAGGCATGTAGTAAAGCTATCTATTCTATTACGTATATATATTTTTCTTTGTGCATTATTTCGGTTTGCATCACATAAATGGAAAGGACAACAACAAAGGTGCTGCCCATGCGCAGAGTCCCAGGAATAATAACGCATGACAGGATATTCAAGCAGGTAGAAAAAGAGGGAGAGAGAGAGAGTGATAAAGAGAGAGGGGGTGGAGAGAGAGAGAGAGAGAGAGAGAGATCCTGCCCTCCTTCTCCTCAGTGCAGAGGCAGCTCGGGTCCCTGCAGCATTACCGGAGCTTCGAGTGTCTCATCATCAAATCCAACACCGAAACCGTCGCGTACAGCCGGATAAAGAGAGTCACGTTATTTCTGCACAGCGGGATTTTGGAGATTTTTACACCAACAAAGAGGACAAAGAGTAAACTTTTTTTATCTTCAATTCTTTTACAAGAAAAAATTGTTTGCGATAAATAAGGAAAGACTATTTCCAAAGGAAAAAAAATCGTATATATAGCTATATGCGTAAAAAATGTTTGTCTTTAATCAATGAGGATTTTCGTTTTTTTTTAATCCCAATTCTGCAAAACGCGTTATTTCCGCAGATCCGATCCGTTATTTCCGAGCCGCTTTTATCATTTGAATTCTCGTCCAAGTGGATGTTTGTTCCCGTCGGATCAGTGAGGGCATCATAGATGTACCATCTAGAGACTTTGCGCATCATCATCATCATCCTCATCATTCTTCTCCTCCTCCTCTTCCTCTGCTTCTTTTCGACGCGACTTGAGATTTCCGAACTCTATAAATCGAAGAAGGAGGAGTCTTAACTTTTTTCTTTAAGGGTGGGAACTTTGATTTTTTTTTTTTTTTTTTTTTTGCTCTGGCGAGTTCTGTGCGGTGATGATGATGATGATGATGTCTGTGAACAGCAGTAGCAAGCAGGCGTTTGTTATGCCTCACACCTCTTTACCCGAGCCCAAGTACTCTTCCTTGCATTCTTCTTCTCCTCCGACTTCTTCCTCGTCTTCAGCCTCATCCACCTCGTCCAACACTTTGACTTCGGAATCGCACTCGTTGTCCTGCTCGTCCTCTCGACACAGCAGCAACACGAGCATCATCAGCACCAGCATCAGCAGCAGCAGCTTGAGCTCGGAGGCAATGCGCCGAGCGGGTCTCCCGACCCCACCGGTATGTAACTTCACTTCATAATCACAGATTAAAACCTGAATTTTTGGCCGCACATATTTTTTTCTATTCTATTTTATTATTCATGCTTTTTTTTCATGTCTTCTCTGGAGCAAATCAGTCCAACACCTACATTTCTCCACCTCTTCCTCCTCCTCTCGTCTTAACTTTATGCATGCATTCAGTCCTGTTTGCCTTTTTAAATAAATTTTTATGACCTGGGATGTTGCATGTGTCTTGTAGGATTTTCTTTATTAACATGCTGGAAATGTTGCTAAAATCTCAGAGTGGTGTGCGAATCCGCCCCCCTCCCCTCCATCCTTGCTGACAGTTATATGTACGCCCTCCATATTTTTTTTCTCTTTGCAATTGCAGAGCAACATATTCGGCGGCTTGGATGAGAGTCTACTGGCCCGCGCCGAAGCTCTGGCGGCGGTGGACATCGTCTCCCAGACCAAAAATCACCACCAGCACCAGCAGCACCACCATCACCCTCATCACCCTCCGCATCCTCACCAGTCTCACCCTCCACCTCACCACAGCCCCTTTAAGCCGGATGCGACATACCACGCCATGAACGCGTTGCCGTGCACCTCCTCGACGTCCTCGTCCTCGTCGTCCTCGTCGTCCGTTCCAATCTCACACCCGTCTGCGCTGGGCGGCGGAGGAAACGGAGGCCACCACCACCACCATCATCACCACCATCACCATCACCCCCAGCCTCACCAAGCGCTCGAAGGGGAGCTCCTTGAGCACCTGAGCCCAGGCCTGGCGCTCGCAGGTGCAGCCATGGACGGCTCGGTGGTGTCCACACCGGCGGCCCACATGAACCACCCAATGCACCAGGCGGCCATCAACATGGCGGCGGCGGCGGCGGCTCATGCCCACGCCCACGCGCACGCACACGCCCACGCGCACGCCCACGCACTCCCATCAGCGCACCACCTGGGCTGCCCGAGCGATGTGGACGCCGATCCGCGGGACCTCGAGGCGTTCGCCGAGCGCTTCAAGCAGCGGCGCATCAAGCTCGGCGTGACGCAGGCGGACGTCGGCGCGGCTCTCGCCAACCTCAAGATCCCAGGCGTGGGCTCGCTCAGCCAGAGCACGATCTGCCGCTTCGAGTCACTCACCCTGTCGCACAACAACATGATTGCGCTCAAGCCCATTCTACAGGCGTGGCTCGACGAGGCCGAGAAGTCGCACCGCGAGAAACTCAGCAAGCCCGAGCTCTTCAACGGCGCCGAGAAGAAGCGCAAGCGCACGTCCATCGCGGCGCCCGAGAAGCGCTCTCTCGAGGCCTACTTCGCCATTCAGCCGCGTCCCTCGTCCGAAAAAATTGCCGCCATCGCCGAAAAGCTGGACCTCAAAAAGAACGTAGTGCGCGTCTGGTTTTGCAACCAGAGGCAGAAACAAAAACGCATGAAATACTCAGCGTGCGTGTAAAAAAACAAACAAACAAACAAAAAAAATCAACATAATAAAGTTTCACACTTTTAAAAGACTTCACGAACTGTTTATATGACATTTCTTAAACCTCACATAATTTTTGCTTTTTGTTCCTTTTTGCTTTTTAAATTCCCCCTGAATCATCCGTGCACTGAAGCAGACTGTCACTCTGACTGCAAACACCAAAAAAAATCACTGCACTGTCACGTCAAAACAGGATGTGGAGGCATTTTGAAAAGGACCGGACCAAGTAAGACCTTGTTTTTCCCCTTTTTTGATATTTGACATGGTCAGGAATCTCAGATGAATTTGTGAGGCTCTGTAAAGCCTCAGATTGTTTTTTGCTTTTTTGAGGGGAGGGGGGCAATTTTCCGTGTAGAGGAGCTAAGGATGGTCGGTGAATATATTAAATAATAATGAAGGAGAAAAGAGGACAAGTGCTCACAAATAAGACTTTTTATATTAATTCTATGAGTGATAATATTAGACTAAGGATGAGTGCGAAATCGAAGAGGTGGAACGTGTTTTATTTCTGGTTGTGTTAACATCAAATTCAAGCACATTGTTTTTGTTTTATTATTATTATTATTATTATTATTATTATACAGTGATAAAATCCAATACGCAGTACTAGTTCTAACAGATTGTTGATTTAGCTGTCCTTAGCTTTATATTTTTAATTCCACCTCTTCGATTTCAACACTCATCAGAGTCCTAATCAAAAAATAAATAGTTTTGTATTTCTCAATGCTAAATATTTAGTACGTTAAAAAAAGAAAGGGAAAAAAAAACGAACCTAAAAAACATTCTCGGCTAAATAAATGAATAATTTTAGCTAAGGCAATGGATGGGCTATTGGAGGAAAAAAAGGTTAAACTGTGTGCCAACCATGTGGATTTGTTTGAACCAAATCTCAGCTGCAATACGCCTGCGCTCTAGTTTCTTATGAACTATTTATCATGTGAGGTAATGTTTACTTCATTACATATTTATTGGGATTCCCTCCTGGTCTTTTTTCTTGAGAAAATCATATTCTGAGTGCAAAAAGCGTGGTCTCTACAAGATAGGGAGGGTGAGATTGGGCTGCTTAAAATAAGCCACTTTATTTATTTATTTATTTATTTACTTATTTATTATTAATATAATTTTGTTTTTTCTTCTGACAACAATACAATCGAGAGAGATATGATTTATACCCCCTCTATTTGAATTGCCTTTATGTTGTATGTTCTTTAGTAATTTATTTGTACAAAATGGACGCGTATCATGATGAATTCATGGCTTGTTACATCCACCGTGTTTGGTAAATGTTTTCTTTATTGAGAAAAAAATGAAGAAAAAAAATCATGGAAAGTAAACGTGTATAATGTAAATAAATCATTGGGTCGAACACATAAGATATTATCCGTATTTGCTGTATTGCTGTTTTAGCTGCGGTTAATCTTCTCTCTGTAATGTCTGTTGCTTTAGGTTTACTTGTCCAGATTATTATTATTATTATTTTTTAATTGATTTTAGTATTACATCCATGTATATTTTTAATTATCGTTTAAGAACTGAATTGACCTGTGTTTCATTAAAGAACAAACATTTTAACATTTTATTTTAGTTCTCAGTGGCTTCCTTTATCTCCCAATTTTTGGGGGGCTAAATATTGTCCAGAAAACTATATTTGTATCTGAATATGGAATATATAGTGCACTGCTTAATCCCCCTCTTGTTTTGTATTCACGTCTCTATGCATGAAGTAGTTTTTGTTGTGTGTGCATATGTGTGTGTGTGGTTTTGTGTGTGTGTGTGGGGGGGGGGGGTGAAAAGGTATCTCACGTGGGTATTGTACACGGTAATTTAAAAGCTATAACATGCATTTGATACGTATATTTCTTTTTCCTCAGAACGACTTTTTGCTTAAGGCCAACTTGCTGCTTTAGCTGAGAGTGAATGCTGATATTCTATTAGAGTCTAATGATGGAGTCTATAGAGATCTGAGGGGAGGTCTCTAGAGCACAAGCGCTGCCAGATGTCAGCCCGCCAGAAAAAAAGAAAGAAAGGGAAAAAAACGGGTCTCCATTTTAATCCACAGTCTGTGCATTTCTCAGTTTTCTACCACCGACACACGGGCGGCCTTTGAAGCCTGGCATGATTGAAAAAAAGGAATAAAAAAAAAAAAAAAGAAGTGTGACTGGAGTGTCATGGC
Source organism: Clarias laeviceps (assembly GCA_030014305.1). Lineage (NCBI taxonomy): Eukaryota > Metazoa > Chordata > Actinopteri > Siluriformes > Clariidae > Clarias > Clarias laeviceps. The sequence goes on from JAQMYJ010000039.1 coordinate 2,529,850, forward strand.
AATCGTGGGATTGCTATCAGGACCGTGGACAGCCACCGGAATGCTTTTTTTTAACTCAGAAAAGAGTCTGTCCTTACTGGTATACTGTACATCCCAATAGACCAGCAAGTACATATTAGAACACTGCATCCAAAACCCTTATAGTGATTACATCTTTTGGACATAATACAGGAAATATACATATCCCTGCAATTTTCCAGTCCGAAAATGTAACCGTTTTAAACCTTTTCAAGATATTTTGTATGCATAAAAACTTGATAATAATTTTTTTTTTATACACAGGGGATCTGTGATTTGACAAATACAAACCAAATATATAATAATAATAATAATAATAATAATAATAATAGTTTGTCCTATCAGCATTCCACAACGTTATAGAAAAATAGATAGTATTTAAATATTCCCAACAAATGCTTTCCTCTTCGTTGGTGTGAGGTGGCTGATGGTCAGTATATTTCTGTGATAATTCTTCTAAATGTGTATTTTTACTAAATAGCTTCATGTTTAGTGCCTTGTTGTGTTCTATGCTATTGGTGCTGGTTTTGGACATACTTGCAGTGGTGGCCAGATTTGGACAATAGATAAGCGAAACAAGTGGCACCTAATTAGTAGTCTTGTGCAAGTCTTGTGCTAAAACTTAGACTTAGTGTTGTTGGGTTAAAACGTTAAATATTAAAATACGTTTGAAAATGGATCCATTGATTAAACTGCTTTGTAACTTGATGCACTTGGCTTATCTTTAATGAGAAGGAAAAAAGACTACTGTATTTGAAGTAAAGGAATTTACACCAACTGCAATGCAATTGAATCTTAGTAAATAATAATAATAATAATAATAAAAGGTTTTAATTTTTATTGGTAATGTTTGAATTGATTCTAGGTTACATCTCTTCTAGGCGTTATACAGTCCTACCTGATCATACACACCTGCTGGTGAGAGCATCCCCCAAAAGCAAAGCTAAACCTCAAATATAGGCTAATAAATATATTTCCGAATGGAGCTGTAGATGCGAGATAAACGTAAAGCCCTGTGGTTTTCTGACTCCTAACCAAAATTGTATTAGAGTAATTCTCAAGTTGATGAAGCATTGCTTGAAATGCCTGAGATGCACGTGTTGTTTTGGATTTTCTTTACATGAAATATCGTGTAATTTTTGCCAGTTTAATGAGGTCATGTAATACAATAAAGACGAGGATTTATTTCATCAGACGGAGGATGGAGATGTCCTCGTGTGCGTGAAAGCTCTCTCATCAATTCTAATCAGCTTTTAACGAAGAAATCACTTCTAAAACGAGACGATCACTTTATTCGCTAATAAGCACGAATTATTAAATTACACATCGGATTATGAAGAGCGGATAATTAAACTAGCAGTGAGTGAGCGTGTAATCAAGTGAGAGGGTTAATTACTTTCTCTCTCTCTCTCTCTCTCTCTCTCTCCCTCACACACACACCCATACACTTCCATCATGGTATGTTGCATATAGCCATATGATCCATATGTTTGGTTTTTTTTTTGGACCCAGGTGATAACACACCTGTTATTCTGCACAGGTACAGTAAAGCAAGTAAAATACAAAGCAGTGATACAGCAAATGAAAGCAAAAAAACAAACAAAGCTGATGCCCCGCCCCTGCTCCGCCTCTTTGTTATAATTATATCTTGTGTTTTTATTTTCCTCTCCCGCCTCCACTCTTCTTTCACATGAAGTCTGATGATGAATATTTGATGAAGCCGGGGACTGGCGGTGCTCCGCCCTGGGGACCTGCAACTAGAATATTTTAACTGTACATTTAAAGGCCAAACGCACGTGGCGAGCTCGCGCTGCCGGAAATGTTCCTCCTCCTCTTCTTCCCCTTCAGCTTCATCTAGTTCTTATAGTAACCAGGATCACCGGCTACTCAGCTGACAGCAACATGACTGAATGCAACGATAACTGACACATATTACTAAATTATATAAATGACAACATTACTAAATTAATTAAATAATCAGCTTATTAAATAGAATTAATACAATTAATTGAGTAATTAATTAATTAATTAATTAATTAATTAACCTACCTGCCTATCTACCTTTCTACCTACCTGCCCCCTTAAAAAGCCAATCACTGTAACTAATGTCTGTGTCTCTGTCTCATTCTCGACAACAAATACTGTTGAGTGAAATGCAAAGGGTATTTATAAATATCAATAGTTATTTTTTATTTATCCTTTGTGCATCCCTACAGTCTCATATTTGATTGCACACGTAAGGCTTTGTTATTGTAACTGTTATTAATGGATTTTTTTTCTAAACCGAGTGGTTATTATTTGTGTATTCACAGCTGTAAAGAAGAACAAGGTGAATATACAATATCTACATATTAAATTAAGATGAGCTCCAAGCTTGATTTAATATTTCAACTACTATAATAGCAAACCTAATAATTAATCACGTGGTGTCTATTTAAGATCAATAAACTAGCAGATATTCTATGAGATGATAATATTCGAATGCAAATTTTCATATCATGAATAAATGAATTTTCGTCCTGATTCGGCTCATTCAGCAGTAAATTATTAATCAATATTAAAGAACCAAAACGTACTGTATTTATATGAATGTAAGTGATATAACCACCACGATATGCAGTAAAATGCAACGCACCCTGTAAGTTGTTTTCTTATAATTAAAGTTATATTTAGATTTTTTTTTCCACGTCAAATTTGTTGGATTTCGAATTCTTTCTCTCTCTCTCTCTCTCTCTCTCTTGCGCCCCGCTGATTAAAGTCATCATTGTGTTCAAATAAATGTGTTCAGAGGCAGAGGCCTGCGGTGATGAAATATTTAAGAGTTCAGGATGGTGGGCCTTTCCTTTCCTCTGTGCACCAGAAATCGGCTTCATACAGTCATTAGAGAAAAAGAAGTCAATTGCGCTGGACGCTGCGTATATCGCGTAAAAACGTTAGGATGTTGAAAGTGCCATATGATAACCTACACACAAACATGCACACAAATATAAAACATATATAACATGATTTTACGTGACCAAAATGTAAAAAATAGTAATAATAATAAAAAGATTATCTAGAATAATCACCTTAATTAAATTATTTAAATCAAGCAATAATATTGTAAACTTTTCCTTCAAAAAATGAATATAATATTTTTCCAGTGACAATGCATTTTTTTTTTACCGAGATTACAATTTATTTCAAACATAGTGATGTTTGAAAATAAAAAGGAGGTGATGTGAAAAGAAATAGGCAGTACGTCATAATTTGTAGATACTAGTACGACCTGAATGTCTCTCTCTCTCTCTCTGAACGTCTCTCTCTCTCTCTCTCTCTCTTTCTTACACACTCTCTGTCCGTCCCTCTCTCACAGTGTATACTACAGAACAGAATCATTTACATAAAGTCCTTAAGGCAAATAACTGTTGGGGGGCTCTAATTTATATCTGATCGAAAATTAGCCGTCATTATGCGCTCCATTAGGCGCCTCTTTAATGTGCTTCTGAGCGCCATTTGTCAAGCAGCTTGTTAATATCCTTCAACTCTTTAAAGTCGAGAAGCTCATTAAAGCCTCTGTGCCCCTAGTATTGATACGCTATTTTGCAAAAAAGAAAAAAAGAAAAGAAAAGAAAAAAAACCTTACCTACCTGTACTTTTTACAACATTTTACACACATATACAGTGTATGCTATTATTTTGTTCCATCCTGATTGTGGTTTGAAGCTTCGCCTGAATCTGTCAGTCCTAATTTGCTCTCCGGCGTACCTCAGGAACAACCCTGGAGGATTTTTTCCCCCTATTGTGTCATATATGATGCAATATCAATAAAGAAGCCCCCATGGTGCAAAGCAGTCGAGAAATAAAACTATGAGTGAATGAATAAGCAGCTAGGTGAACAGACAGCTCATCCCTGGTGAAAACATGGATGGCCTGTTGGCTTTTATTTTATTATATTTTGTCATTACTAATTCTTTAAGAGCAGACCGAGTTGGTGTTAGTCAATATTTTAATTAATAGTATACATAAATGATGTCATGTCAATATTAACAAATAGCAGATCTACTAATGTTAGGTCAATAGTTTTTCATAGCAAATATGTGTGTACTGTATATATTTTTTCTTTAAAACCCCATGAGACTCTCCTTACTGGGAGACTTTTTCCAGCCTAGTTGTTATTCAATAACATCATTTAGTTTGATTATTTGACATATTTCCATAATTATGATAATCATTTCTAGTTTAAACAGTAAATAGTACCACATGGATTTCTAAATGATCCCTGTTTTTGGTCTCAAAACCATATTGTACTATGTCTTTAACTTTTCAGGATTAGAAAAATATTTGCACACTTTTAGAAAAAGGTCAGTAACCTGGACTGTTTTTTTTTTTTTTTTCGATAAGATTTGCAAAGTTAAGAACATCTGAAATGCTAGAGAGAGACAGAGCGACAGAGAGAGAGAGTTAAATGTGATGATTGTTCTAATGGTTATTGATATTTTTGATGTGATGCTTTCTAAACTCTGCCATGTACCATTTTTTTTAACACATGTCTCATAAGGTGTATCTTACACTTTGTAGTTTTAATCTATAAAAGAAATTACACAAATCATTTGTGTAAACCATGTCCATATTATCATGTGAAGGTACATATTAAAGGTACTGTAGAAACATTAAGGATACCATCATGGCCACATGGAAATGTATAGTTTTGTACACTTTTTCTGAGACTACTTTAAACCACAGTTAGTCCACTGTTTCAATGCAACATATACAGTAAATCCGCATAAATGATTGTTTTTTATTCTGTTCTATACAAACCTCTTGTAGACTCATAAATAAAGCATTAATATGATCTTGATATTGTAAAACAATTGCTATATTCATTACTTCCTCTTTAGCCACATTTATTTTCATTATGTTTGAGCACCGTAAACAGCAATGTTATTATACTAAGAGGGAAAAGACACATTCAGATGGGATAAAACCTAAAGTGTCTTATACACTCTCAGAAATACAGGCAACAAACTATGTTACCATGCCATCAGCCATTTTTAACCATTGGTATGTACAGTATGTTTGTGTACTAAGTTCCAGTTGTTGTTCCAATTATGTACCTTGAATTATTTTTTAAAGGGTTATATATACTGTACTATAGATCGATATTTTAAAGATATTTCACATTGCCCTACCTCTAATCCAGTGACAGCCCTTAGGAGCATGTTATCAAATTGTTTTTAATAGAAAGCACAAAGTATGCCAAGAAATGGGTCTAAGCATCTAAATATGTCTTTATTAGCATACGTGTAAATATAAAAGTTCTCCTGTTTATCCAAAAGAAAAGGAAAATCTCACAGCTTAATGTATGGTTTCTATGTATCTAAAAATCACGTGCCTTTGTGCCTCTGGGTTGGAATCTACGCTTCTTTATTATTGCTTTAAAAACCAGGGCTGCAGCTTCCTCGGGGCGAAAGCAATAACGCAGGTAATTAGAATGCTAAAGACAGATGTAAATAAAGGCAATGAGACAGCGGTGAGGGATGAGGCAGCCTGGGTCAGGTTCTCATCTAAAAAACCCCAGTTGGTACCGAATGACAGGACAGCCGGCCTCATGCCAGAGGCCCGGGGCTACTGCGCTACGCCACGATGCTCCAGTGACTCCAACGAGCTTGATAGAGAGGTTTTACCCAATGCATAAGCACACTAAATGCGTTTTTAAGCATCAGCGTTTGGATTAATGCATGCACAAAATGAGCAGTCATTAAGGTGCTGGGTGAAATATCGTGAGCAGTCAGTCTTAATTGATGTAGCATCACATTAATGGAGGGAAATTAAAATGCAGTGAAATGTTTGCTTGTCAATCAAGTGGGAGACATGCATCACATCGCAAACAAGCCGCCGACACTTCGAGAGTGGGCTTGTATTAGTTTAACGATGGCCTAACTGATATTGGGGGTAGAATCTGTAGACTGGTTAAAAGGGTTTTAATGCAGAATCTGAAGAATACACTTGCTTCACCCATTTAGTTGAGGATGGAAATTTCAGTCATGTTTTCTGTTTGATTCAGCAGTGTGACAATTATTCTAGGACCTCATAATAAAATATCATCTTTTTTTTCATTGTAACAATTGTATTTTTTTTAAACAGGATCTAATGTTGTCTTAATTAGACAATCAGTAGAGATGATCATGTGATGATTCCATTCTTACCGAGACCTGTATAAACACAATTACAGGGTACATCAGAATTTATACTACAAATGCTCCAAAATGTACATTATACACTATAATGTCTTTAAATTTATTAACTTCATAAGAGACAATTAAAACTCATTAACATAACTGTTAACAGATAAAAGAGATAATATGCGATGAAGCAAAAACATCCAATCGATGCCAAATTGCTGTCGCAAAATAGGATTAAAACACACTTTAAGACACATTGCTTTTGAAACAGAATCAACTTCAGGGTGAATGCACACATTATACAGAATTCACAGTCCTGTGTGTGTGTGTGTGTGTGTGTGTGTGTGTGCGCGCATCACCTCACACACTAAACTTTCACCCTTCTATAAAGCAGACTTGATTTTCTGTTTATCACAGTGATTCACTGCAGTGGTCTGCTTCACCTATTTTATACATGCTAGTGTTTTATTCATGCACGTCTCAAAAAGAGTGCTGTTAAAAGAGATTTCAATCCCCCAGTCCACTAATGAGGAGCTTGGGAGAACCTTTCCTGACGTTCCCTTTAAAACATCAGTGTTCTTTCTCTGTCTTACACATTCTGCTCACAACAACTGTGATCACATGACAACAATGTACAGAACTGTGAACGTAAAAAAAAGCAAAATGGCGCACTGGTCACCAGGTGTAAAATGACAAAACCATAATGCTTAGCTGTGTGCCAGGGGCTCAACACCATTATTGTACTACTACTACTACTACAGCTACAATCAGTGATACATATACTCTTATACTTTTTCTACAAGGACTATTAATGATTATGACAATAACAATATTAATAATAGAACTACTATTTACATTTAGTTGGCAGATTCTGTAATTGCAAATGCAACTTTTATACAGCTGAGGGTTAAGAGCCTTGCTCCAGGGGTCAGCAATGGCAGGTTGGCAGTGTTCAGGTTTGAACAGCCTTCAGATCATTAGTCCAATGTTTTAATCTTCTTAATATTACTATTACTGCTAACAATGCTAATAAGACGATTATTACCATTCATTTGCTACAAGTAATAGTAATACTGATAAAAATTAGATTATTATTATTATTATTATTATTATTATTATTATTATTACTCCTCTTCCTCCTACTAACAATAACAATAGTAACATGATTACCATAATTACTATTACCATGGCTCAGCCTCCACCTCCTCCCCCTACTAATAATAATAATTTTAACAATATGACCACTGCTTTTACTCCTCCTCCTCCTTGTCTCCCTCCTCTGCCTCCTCCTCCACCTACTAATAATACTGATATATACTCCTAATACTATCCCTCCTCTTCTTTCTCCTCATTCTCCTCTTCTTTTTACTACAACTAATATGATTAACATAATAACTATTATTATCATTCATCCTCCTAATACCACAGCTAATAATAAAAATAACAATATTACTATTACTATTATTACTTTAACTCCTGTTTCATCTCCCCCTCCTGTTAGCATTACTATTAATAATAATGAGAGGGACTACTAATCATACTACTAATAACTATTACTCCTTCTTCTCCTCCTCCTCCTCTTCCTCCTAATACTACTATTAATCATAATACTATGAATTAGTATTATTACTATTAATATTATAAATATTACTATGTATATTATTATACATACTATGTACTATGAATGCTATTTTACTATATTTATACAACTATTACTTTAACTCCTCCTTCATCTCCTCCTCCTTCTACTACTAATAATGAGAGAGATATTATTACTTTTAACTATTACTCCTTCTTCTTCTGCTCCTCCTCTTAATATTACTACTAATAATATTAACAATATTATGATTATTACTTTAACTCCTCCACCTACTATTAGTACTACAAATGATACTGCTAATAATAATATTAATGACGCTACTCTTCCTTCTCCTCCACCACCTAGTAATACTGCTAAAATATTGCTAATAAGATGAACAGTACTACTATTATTACTATTCATCCTTCTCTGACTCCTCTCCCTAATGCTTCTACAAAACTAATGAAGTTAACAATACTACTGCTACAGTATAACTATTCCATTCCCTTCTCCTCCTCCTCCTCCTAATAATAATAATAATAATAATAATAATAATGTTCTAGGAAGTGAGACGTAACAGCTCATATTTTGTACTGTAATGTGTGTGCCATGTTTTTAATATTACTCCTCATCAATGTGAGTTGTGACATAATTTTCACAGAGGAACGCCACATTTTGGCTCCATTTTCAATATGCACATATTACACGCCACTGCAGAGGCACGATGAGGAGGAAAAAAGACTTTCTCCTGTTTATTGGAGTGCAGCTGCAGCAGCTCTGCACAGATGTAATTACGCCTGGGATGTCGGGGGAGCTGTTCAGCAGGCAGCAATGAATTTGTCAGTCAGGATGAGGAAGCACTCAAGAGATGGCATTAAGCAACAAGTCCAAAGCACACTGAACTTCCATCCTTTATGCTTTTCTGAGCATAGCAAGCAATCATTTAGTGACTCTACCTCCAAGACATCTGTAATAAAATAGTTACATTAGTTTATATTTGGGCTTAGACATTTTATTTAGCATTTATTTTCATTTATGGATAAAGGTTGTATAAAACAAACAAACATAAAAAAAAAAAACAGTTGAATATTAAGCCCGAATAATGAGATTGTATTTCAAAATATTGAGATAATATGCTTAAAATAATGAGATACTATATAAGTAATGAGATAATACTATATGACAAAAAAGGACTGGTATGTATTAAGCCCAAATAATGAAATCATATGTCATAATAATGAGATAGTATGCCAAAATAATGAGTTGATATGATTAATTCAGGAGATACTGTACTAAAGTAATTAGATAATAAGTATTCAAAAAGGTCGAAATAATGAGATATTTCTTCAAAATAATGAATTTGTTGAAATAAAAAAAGATAATGTTAAAAAACTGAGATAAAAAAATAAAATAATAATAATAATAATTATTATTATTATTATTATTATTATTATTATTATTATTATGCTTTTAATTCATGCTGGGATATTTAAAAAGAATTAGTCTAAGTCATGAAATATTAAGATGAAATAACTTTCATTCCACAATACTGGGAACGCTCAAAATAATGAGTTGATATTCATTTCAATCGATGAAATGAGATTATGAAGTAATGAGACAATATGACAATAGTCTTCATGAGAAACCTCCAAATAATGTATTACAATTCTAAATAACAGGTTATTAAGTGCAAATAATTAAATAATATGCCAAAAAAAATAATGAGATGACTCAAAAATATAATGAGCTATAAAGTCTAAATACCATGATATTTGGATATATGACATTCATATATTCATATTTATAGAGGCATTTAAAGTTGTGGCGCGTCCACGAGACACGTTAGCTCCTGTTATCGCTTGCATTATAGCAGCAATAAATAGTGGCTCTTTTCCCTCACTGTTATTAACAATGGAAAAAATGGCTCCAAACAAAACATATCAGAACCTTCTGACCAATCAAAATCGAGATATCAACAGGGGTATAATGAGCACATATCATTACAAATGTTTAGATTCATTTCCCTCTTTTTATTTATTTATTTATTTTTATTTTTTCGAACAGCTTTTTTCGATCATACAGTAGTAGCTTAGCTTCCTTTATTATTCAGACACCTTGCCCCACATAATTATGAGGGTCGCAAATAATTTTCGCACTGGGCCTTGACACTGTCTTGTTTTTGTGCTCTTGCGAGTTACATAAAGGGACACAAACAGCTGCAAACAACAGAGCAATCAACGTCCCATCTGCTGCCATGGCCCACTTGCATGAACGTATGTCGCTACTTCTTTTTACTTCATGCCAACTAGGTGCCTGAGGACATGCATCCCCGAGAAAAGGACCTATTTTCTGAGGAGGAGGGGGAAAAAAAAGAAGAAGAAAGTGTTTGTGAGGAAATGCCAGAGTAGCAATGCATTACTTTATCTTGGTGACAGGAGTTGTTTATAAATTTCCCCTCGTTGGTGTAAAAGTGTGGTGCAGTGCAGTTTCAGATTGGATAATAGGAACCGCGCTGTCGATCGTTCGCAGCATCAAAGTATGATGCAATTTTATTTCGTTAAGTGCATCACTCAAGAAGATTTTCAAATGAACAAATATTCAAAACAACCCCAGAAGGGTTTTGGGTGGCTTCAATCCGAAACAGATCAGGCCACATAATGCGGAATAAATAGTGATTCATTTCAGGCCACGGCCTCGCAAAAAGAAAGCTGCAGTCATTAATAATGAGCGTGTGATGCAGTTAAAACCCACTGTGAAGCACTTGGAGGTAAGCTCTTCTCTCTTTCTCTAATATGCTAACAGCAGGAGAAGTCTCCCGGTTCCACCTGTGCGGAGCAGCACATTTCCCTGAGGCATCGAGCCACACGTTCTGTCAGGTTCATCGTTCTTTTAACCACATTAGCAACATTATTTGCACCAAATTAATGGTTGTGTTCTTCAATATTTATGAAGTAGCAATGGTTTTAGCAATTTGCATTAACGCATGCCAGGTTGCTAGAACCATCAGTGCAAAATACTTTTTTATCCACTTATTTTGTACTGAATGAGTTTGTCAATTTGTTTTTTAAAAATTGGTCCTTTTGACCAGATTTGGGATAAAATGATTTATGGCAAGCTTTGTAATCAACCACTTACCACCGAATCACTACCGTGATTATCATGTTCTTTTACAATGAAAAGATTGTTCACATCATCGTCATCAATTCTGGATGGTTGGAGAACGCTACAAGAAACTCAACAACAAAGCTGAATAATAAACATAAATTCTTCATGAAATAATTATTTTATGGCTACTGGGGAAT
>JAQMYJ010000039.1:2560648-2571123 GCA_030014305.1 Clarias laeviceps
AATGTAGAAAGAAATAAAAATCAGGAACCATCATGGAGTTAGAAAGTGACCCCAAACTTTTGAATGGTAGTGTACATGCCAGATCTTTCACAAGATTTTTTCCATACTTGTTTTTCCATTAAAATTAAATTTGTCAATTTTTTACGTTACTCGTTCGGGCAGTTCTGCAGTTTTAAACTTTTTATTCATCACATACCCAATCATACACAGTATGAAATGCAGTGAAATGCTTACATGGCTGTTTGTGACCTAAAAAAGTAAATAAGAGAGGCAAATGCCAATAGAAAAGAATTGTAAATATTAAATCTACAATATGTAGTAATTGTTACAATAAAATAGTATTGTAATATAAAAAGTATAAAATAGAAATATATAGAAAATGTGAAAAGTATAAACTGTATAAATAAACGTATAAGGAATGTGGAAAAAACGTAAAAAGTATATGGCATGTGCAATGTGTAAACAGCAGCAGTAGGGCTGGTCATGGAGTGTGAAATGAAATAATGAGCAGCAGTTCTATTCTCCATCTTTAAAGTGCAATATTTAGTCTTCATTTATGTGTAAACAGAACCAGAAACGTGCAACGTATGTGTTCTGTGCAATGTGAAAATGTCCAGTGTGGTTGTTATTTTGTTGTGCTCCAACACATGTGTGAAGGAAACATAGCAAACCCAATCGGTTGAGTCCTATGTAGAGTTCTGGTCGAGCGTTCGTATAACCTGCGGGAAGAAGCTCCTCCTCAGTCTCTCTGTGTTGGCCTTAAGGGAGCAGAATCGCTTTCCTGACTGCAACAGAGAGAACAGTCCATTGTTGGGGTTGTTGAAGTCCTTCACTATCTTCCCGGCATTGGTATACAGTAGCACCGCTTGCTGTGGATTGAGTGCAGGTCAGGGAGCTTGGTACGGATGATGCGCTACCAAGAGTTTTTCTGTCCTGTATGATGCTGTTCCTAAACTAAGTTGTAATATTTCCCATCAGGATGTTCTCTATGGTGCAAGAGTAAAAGTTTCTTAGAGGGCAGTCTAAAGTCTCTAAGGTGGTAGAGCACACATGCACACATGACAATGTAGGCTGGACATGTGATCTAACTTCCAAGATTGAACAAGCGTGAACAACGCATGTTCATAACGTCAAAAGTTCATAACTCTAATGTTGATATGTTAGCAACTTACTGTAATTGTTGGCAAATTGCTACTAATGTTAAAACAATAAAACATTTCAGGATGTGCTGCTTGCGGGTGGTAAGGTCATCACATCTGATGACTGATGTTTTTCCTATGACAGCATGACCCCAAAGGTTTTATTCGTTACCCATCACATGAAATCAGATATTAAGTCACATTTTGTATGATTTGAATGATGTATATTGTCAGATTCTTGGATTAATAAACTTCATTCTGATACTAAGTTTTGTGCATTACTGTATCATTGCTGAAATATGACCAGTGCATGTTTGTTGACAAGGTGAGGCTCAGACAAAAAATAATCAAACAAACTTCGAAATACTGTTTAAAAGCATTTAATGAGGATCTCATGATGTAGTAAAAATGAAGGATTTCCCTGCTATTATAGTAAAATAAAAGAATAGTTTTTCTGTGACAACTGGAGTAACCAGATTAGATGGTGTTCATTAAGGTGCTTTAAAACAAGGCTTAGGATTAAAACCTTTTCAATTTTGTTAGATTACAGTAGTAAGACGAGTTATTTATTAATTTACCTTTTTTTCGCAAAAATGTAAAGTTTCACCTGGTCATAGCATAAAAATAACCTGTTCAACTTAACTCCTATCTTGATATGACAGGTCACATTTAATTCTTTGCTCCATTTCTAGACTTAAATACTAAATAAGTAAATAGCAATAAACAATAAATGCTGATTAACCTGTTACACCTGAACTGCTAATGTACTTTAACAGTATAACACTTATTCAACGATATTTTGATAATAAACTGACATAACACTGACATTTTTAAATAAATATCTGAATGGTGCAGTACTTACGTACGTCTTGATGCAGGACAAAAGAACATATTGAAAGAATTATTCAAAGCTGGTTCATCTGTACAATTTAAATCAAACTTTCAAAAATTTGTTCTCTCAGATCATTATTTGTAATCATTCAAAAAAGATAATTCATAAAATATGAATTTATTCACTTAGCTTCTACCTGTAATTATATCAATTAGGAAATAGCCAAGATTTGTTTTTGTTTATTTATTTATTTGCTTTTTTTTTTTTTTTAATAAAGAAGTAAGTAAACCAATATTTTAAGTCTCCCCCTGGAATTGATTTTACACGTGTTGGAATCTGTTCTTGTCTCAGGCAGGAAACCAGCTGGGAAAAAAATAAATAATAATAAATCAAATTTCAAAGCGCTCTACATAATGTGTTGGGATTCTTGGGGTTTATTTAAAGCTCAGTCACCAGAGGTTGGTTCTTTTTCAGGGACGCTGCTGGCATTTTCAGTTCCAACTAAGCCGGTCGCTTTTGGCAAAGCGCTGCAGCTCCATATGCTCGCCTGAGCCCGGTGCTCTAGCACGGCTTGTTCAGCCTCATGCATTTTCCAACGCAACAAAACAAGCGCTAACCACCTCGTCTGCCAGGAGCCCTTATCTCACGCCTTATAACAACCAGTAATACCTGTAAATAATGCATGGCCGTCATCTTACAAGCGGTGGGTGTGGAGGGGTGTTTCGAGTGAAGGTTGGTGGGGGGGGGCCTTTCTCTGCGCCACGGCTGAACAATCGAGGTGCCCGCTGATGGGAGTTGTGTTTTCTTTAGCGCTGAGGCTCACAGCAATTCCCCTACAGCTCTTCACAACTGAGTTTTGGCCTGACAATAAACAACAGTTTAATACTTGATCTAATCTCAGCCACGAGGTGAATACAGGCTCGTGCAGATGTTCCCATCCAATAATCTATCCATAATTGATGAAACAGGGAGGTCAGATGTAACGTTGCCGGCAACAAATAAATGATTATTGACAAAACTGAGCCAGTGTGGCACAGAGCGGCGGTGAGACAGCAAGCTCGGAGTGCCGGGCTGCCTGAAGCAGAAAGACAGGAACGTGGAGCTTTGGATGAAACACCGAGAGCAGGCGGAGAGATAGAGAGCGAAAGAGAGAGACAAGGGCCCGCGGATGTGCAGGAGAGGTGCCAGTCCCCGAGGATGGAGGGAGGAGGAGGAGGAGGTGAGTGAGGTGTGGGGAGAGCACTGGGCCAGCTGTCTGCCCTGCTTTCATCTCAACGCGGCACGTCGAATGCAATCAACCTGAGCGCTGAACATAGGGGACGCTGCATCCAGAGCCGGATCGCATCCAGCAGCTACAGGAGAGAGAGACAGAGAGATGTTGACAGTGAAAAAGAGACAGGGTGAGAGAGAATATAGGTGTGTGTGTGTGTGTGTGTGTGTGTGTGTGTGTGTGGAGCATCATCGTCATTTTAATCCGGTGTGCAAACCAGAATGATCCACTGCATGCTCCGTACAGTCCTACATATCCTAATAACATTAAGCGTGGGTGGCAGAAAACATTCAGGAAGTAAGTTTAGCGGCCTTGGACTAAGTGTAGATTCTTTGATTTTATTTCGAATGTCATGCGTCCTGATGTGAATCGAACATAAGAAAATTGTGACCACTAGCTGTGTCTCAAACCTTTACGTTTGACTTGTGCTTCTATACTGAAGGAAAATTATCAGTGAGATCAGTGAGATGTAGCAGCATGTCCTGAAGTGCTTTATTCCTCTTATACCAAGGCAATGACAACATTTATGTGTTACAGAATGACATTTTATATAGTTTTATGCATTTAGAATAAGACTGGAAATATTATTGCTTTTAACTATGCATGATATAACGCTTGCCTTGCATGTCCTGAGTTTGTTTGGTGCGTAGCTTGCGGACAACCTCAGAAATTAACGCAACATGACCGCAAGATGCAATATGCATATATAAACACTAACGGTTGTGCAATTAGCAGGCAGGGCAAAAATGGCGGAAAGTTTCGATAAGTCGTGCGACCACGTCTGCAATTAGCCCCATCTGTATGATGTGTTTTTACTGCTGCAACATGAAAAATACGCGTCAAAACAGGTGATAAGGACAATCGACAAGGTGTTTCCATGTTTGTTCACTTCATGCAAAACTGTCTGGTTGGATTCTTTCAGTGCGCCCCCTATTGGAAACCTATATTATATATACACTATATACACCTGTAATGTAGTACAGTATATAGTCAAGTATGTGAATAAATACATTCATGATCTTGCAGGTTGGCTTCAAAATTGCATGGTTTGACAAATTTTTTGTTGGACCACCTCTTGCTTTGATTATGACTAGTGCTGTAGATTGATTAAAACATTTAATCTAGTTAATCACACTCATAGACCGTACCGAGCCGAACCGAACACCGGCTAAGTAGTGCGGACGTCCGGGAGCCATTCAAAACTTTCAAAGTGAAGCGAGTTTACAAGATTTAGTGAAGACATAGCACCAGGGGTTCCAAGAATGTTAGCAAGGACGGTAGCAAGAAAAAAAGGGAGCCACTTTCAGTTTGGGTTTTAAAGCAGCCGGTGCCGAGAGGAATCATAAATTAAGGTTAAATGAAGTTTAATGTCTATTTATTTCATATTTTACTCCATTTGCATGTCTTTTCTAAATGTTTTGATTGTTTTTATATGCAAAAATATGATTATAGTGTTTGGAAATCGGTAATATGGATAATATTTTTGGGTGGCTGGAACGGATTATCTGCATTTACATTATTTCCGATGGGAAAATGCGTTTCACAATACAAAATTTCACCTTAAAAAACTCCTAATGAATTCAACGAATTAAATTTGCATGCCGAGGTACCGCTGTATTCTCATGACGTTGCCGGTTGACTTTATGAATGCATGGTTTAACAGCAAAAACAAAACAAAAACAAAAAAGTCATACTCTATTTCTCTTTTGCATCACTTTTTGCTTTAATTCTAACATCGTTTACCAGTTTATTTTTGTTTTTGTTCCATATTTTACTCAAGTAAGAATTATTGTTTTTAGTGCACCCACATCCCTGTGTTAGCTGCAACCATGGAATTAATAACATATTAAAATGATCATAGGGTATTAACATAAACATGTCAGAGGTGCTATTATAGAGGAAATAAATCAAGGCCCTGAGATGAATCGGAATTGAGCATCCAATGCTCTGAAACTATAGACTTAGCTAAAGCATGCATAATTCTGAAATGAATAAAGTTTATAAGAATGGAAAATATACAAATTTGTTTGTAAATAGCAATATTATTTAATTAATTATAATTAAACATCCCTAAAAAATATATTTTCTGATGATTGCGTGAGAAACACCTACGCATCTTTTGACCCTGTTATGAAATTCCTCAGCAATACAAGGACCGTGTGTGATCATGCATGTGTGCATGTTGCTTTTTTCCCTCCCTATTTGCGCACATGATCGCTCGCTTTGCTGTGACTCGCTCGCTGAGAGCCTCACTTGCTCTTAATTACTGGATAAGATCATAAATATTTTAAGCATATGCTTTCCCGCTTTGTCACTGGAGTTCACAACTAAGAGAAACAAGTTCATCTGCATATTAATAGGGAGGCGAGGATAGGGATGGCGTGTGGTGGGGGGGGGACGGGGGGGGGGGTATTACTGGTTGCCAGAGTGGTGGCAGCAGGGGGAAATGGCAGTGTTTCACAGCAGCTGCTCTTTTTAGAACAGACCGTCCCTCCCACTCCCTGTCTCTCTCTCTCTGTCTCCGTCCTGTCCTTTCTGAAGAGTCAAGCCCTGAGGAGGCTCGTCTGGGCCACGAAGGGATAAGGACAAGTTTGGGAGGGATGGGAATGTAATGTGGGGTTTAATCAGGATGGCGAGAGGGGAAACAGACATATGTTTGTGTTTCGGGACTTCTTGGTGACTGCTGCTAAACTGGATCATGCATCCTGAGAGGCAAACGGAAAACAGTGTGGAATGTGAAGACTATGTGTGTGTGTGTGTGTGAGCGGTGGGTGTCTGTGGGGTGTCTCCTTTTTGCAGGCCGCTCTAATGACTAGCCGATGTCCTGTGGGAGATCAGAGCTGTGATTGTGGCTCTGTAAGCATCTGAGGCCCTCACGCTCCAGAGAGGTGCCATTAAAATGACAATATAAATGGAAATCTCGAGCGATAATTCTTCAAAGCTCCATCCATGGCGTGGATCAGTGAGTAAAAAAAAAAAAACGGAGGAAGGCAGGATTAAATTGTGTCTAATTGAATTTATGGACCTTTAAACTACCACTTAAGCGCCATCAGCGCCTTGTAATGATATGCTTTACTTAGCGAGGCTAAACAAAGACAGTTATGATTCGCTGCAGATCTAATGGTGTGTGCTGACCCGTGAGTTGATGGAGCAGGACATTCAACTTGTTAATAGGCCCGTCTGCCGCATTTCTGGCACAAAAACAGATAATGATCACTGGCTGATTGTTAGCGTTCTCTCAACAGCAAAATGAATCAGAAAATCAGGGGGCAAAAAACATACAACAGTTCGGGCTGCTCTTGAACGTGCAGTAAAGTCAACGCTGCCTCAGCTGTCTAGGACGCACACATGAAACAGAAACGTTCAAGTTCATAGTCAGAGCTAATTAGTTTGACCCCTCGCTGTCATAATTAGCATGTATTTGCCAGAAAGTGAGACACAACCTCCCTCTTCAAACAATCTATTATCATGCAAAGTAGGGTCTGTGCGAGGCAGGGTGTCGTTATGGGGAATCATCACACGTCACTGAAATTCCTCTCTACTTAATGAGTCCAGTTAACTGGTGCAATTAGGAATACTTCACTTTTATTTTGTACACGCTTTTATTTTTTTAGTGTCTTTGTTAGGGTGGTGCTAAAAGGCAAGAGACAGAAATAATTTGCAACAGTTTCAAGAGATTATTCTTGCTTTGTAGCATAAAACACATACATTACAATCAAGATGGTCCTTTGATAATAGATCAACGTCAAACAAGCACTTCCCTTACCTCCCCAAATTCCTTTACATGTTTAATTGGCGTCAGTGAGAAACAGGCCAATTAACTGATAAGAATCCTACAATTACATGCCAAGTAGATCTTTTTTAAGGTAAAATGTAATTCCCCACATTACTCACCATATTATTATAATTATTTCTTTTTCAGTTATTTTTAATATATTTTTCCTTGCCTATTTTATTTCTCAATGTGGCAAGTTTGGTTAATGGTAAATCCTGCTTCTATGACTTTCTGACATTCATCCAAACTACAATGTACTGTATCTGTACAAATCACCCAATGATTTTCCCATATTTTCATCCTCACAGTAATTCATTCCTGACTGCTCCACTCTGGCAAGCTACATCTTTTCCAGTCCAGACTGGACAAATGGGTCACTTTTTGGCATCTTCAGTATTGGCACTACCAACATTCAAGTTTCCAGAACTTTAGTGTCATGTGCACAAGCTTTCTTATCCAATGACTATTGAATAGCTTTCACCGGTAACACTTATTCCTGCTGGATTTTTGGTTTTGTGTCTCATATAATGAATCTTTATAATTAAAAAAAAATGACTTAATGAATGCAGGACAGAAATCACACAAAATATTTGTAAAATACCATCAAGAGTTCTGGAATTTGGACATCATTAAATCTCTTCGCTTTGGTAAATGTTGAAGGTCAATGCTAACTCTATCTGTTACTTACATTCAAATATCTAATAGACATGCATGATGATATTTGTATGATTTATTTATACAAGAGGCAGCAGATTGATAAAATTAAATAAAACTAGCATGAACATTGTTTTTGTCCATGTCCTTATTATTAACAACTTACCTCCAGGGAAATGTTGAAAATTTACCTTGCATGATTATACTTACACAATCTGGCAGTTAGTGTTGATATTTAATACCACAGTGCTGTAAAAGTCTCCATTCGGATTGGTCAGAAACTGTAGATACATTGAATAGAAGAATTGCTATGTAATATGGCTCATTTTGAGATTTATACATGATTTAATTATGAGAAATAGTGGTTGAATTGTCCTTTATATTGTCCTGTATGAGTTTGTGCGGAAACAAGAAAAATAAAAAGAGAAACAACTGAGAATGTTGAGAAAGATTTACAGTAAATGGAGAAACCCAACTAGTGAGGATATTTTCTGCATAAAAACAAACAAACAAACAAACAAACAAACAAACAAACAAACAAACAAATAGTTTGCTTCACCAGGACTTACTTTTGTCTATTGCTTGCTGTTATTCATAGATATTTGTACATGACATCTAATGCTTCATGGACTGCTAATTCCAGTTACAGAACTGTCTTTTTAAAATATTTATAATTTGTTTTATTTTTTTTTAATTAAAGAGAAATTTGGACAACATGTTATAAAGGTCATGGTTAGAGTTAGGGTCTAAGGCTTGAGTCTAAAATTGACTGAAATCTAAGCTCTAATATTGTGTTAGGAACAATAGACCATTTAAGGCAATTCTAAGCAGATACCATGCTACTCAAGCTATTAGCAAATACTGTACATAAGCAAAACACTATCATGTGTATCATTCCAAACATGACATCACACCAAAAACAGAAGAAGAGAAAAAAATCTCTCCTTCCTCAGATGTCCTTCACCAAACACTAGTCTTCTTGTGATCCCAATCCTATTTGAAGTAGCGAGCTCTATTGATACATTTCAAACTGAGGGTTCTCTCTCAGATATCCTGCGATTAGAAGACAAAAGGAACAATTAAAGAGGGTGCTGTTGTTTTGGATTAGAGGCTGTCCTCTCGCTTTCGGTCTGCCCATGTCTGGATTATTAAGCTTTCAGTGGAGGATTTATCCAGAGGCCACATGGGCCATTGCCTGAGGGTGGCCCCCCCATTCAATGCCTCCTCCTTGCTTTTATTGCCTGGCTTTTATTCTGCCAGGTGGTCCCACTGCTGTCAGGGGTGAGGTAGGGTGGGAGAGAGAGGGGCTCTTAGGATAACTGGCCTCAGGCTTTCCCCAAAACCCCTTAAATCAGCCCCGGCGTAGATGTATGCAGCGCCCAAAATGAGAGATGCTGATGTCTCATATAACTCATGCCATGCAGAAATGAGGGTTTGAGATTTTAGAAGCTCATAAGGAACTTAAATCTCATGGTAGAGGCCAGGAAAATGGTAAAATGGTAAACTAGTGGAATAGTGGTGTATCTTGATTATTTTGATGCTGTCAGCAGGAAGTCTGTTGTAAAAGTTAAAAAAACATTTTTAATGACCTTCTGAAAGCCCTTATAGCAATCATTTTCTGCTACCTACTGTAGTAAAGTGCTTACCCACATTGATCAACGTCTCATGGACAACTTATTCGATTCCGTACCTTCCTGGAGACATTGACTTAATAAAATCATCCCCGTGGTTCAGTATTTACCTGTTCACCAGTGGGATGTTGTATCAGGAACAGATCATTCAGATGGTCCTAGCTAGGGAGATCTGTCATCAACATTTCGCGCCCACTGGCAGATGAGTCCCATGAAAGAAAGCTGGTGGTTCAATGAATCCAGGCAATATTGTATAAGGTACAATTTGAGACTGGGGAGTTGTTAGCCCATTGAGCACTATTGCTGAGGCTGAGATGATGAAATACAAAACATTACATTGGCAGAATGAGCTCAGACCGTTTGTGCCCAAAGCAAAGTAAAAGATCTATAATATGGCTGACTGGCTCTTTGACTTTCTTCAAATAAATTGCAATAATACCCCAAAAAATCAGTTATGAGCTTTGATGAAACGAGGAAAGTAATTTTCCTTATTTCCATAAAAGCAGGAGTGCGACGTGATTCTTTAATTTCCCTGTGAAGAAGAAATAGCAGTTTGTTGTTAGTATTTTAGACCGGGAATGAGGAGAGAAACCACACTCATGCTCAGCTTGAAAGCGGTCAACCTCAGAGATAGAAAGTAACAATGTACAGTAACTTTGCGTGGTTAAGACTTTCTTACAGTGGATCCTATTTACAGATTGCAACTTCCAGAAGTTCAAGTCCAAAAAGTTACATCATTATCTGTGTGAGGAAAGATCGTTGTATTCAGTTTTAGATTACGCAAATCACCAGTTACCAGGCTTTTGTTTAGTAAAAACCTCCAAGACAGGGTTTATCAATGACAGACAAGACAGGGTTTATCAATAGTGTTCAGAACACTATCTTTAAATATATGCAATTTTTAATAAGGCTGAAAAAAAAATCAGAGATAGAAAATATGCACCGAAGGAAATCATGTTTATCTTTAATGGCAAATGTAATATGATATAACATAAGAGCAAAAAGCTAAAAATTACTCAATACATTGCTTCTTTAATTGTTCTAGGTATATTTATCATTATTCTATACAGTACAGGCCAAAAGTTTGGACACACCTTCTCATTCAATGTGTTTTCTTTATTTTCATGACCATTTACATGGTAGATTCTCACTGAAGGCATCAAAACTATGAATG
>JAQMYJ010000039.1:2629326-2641124 GCA_030014305.1 Clarias laeviceps
TTATTATTCATTCATTAATTTTCTATACCGCATATCCTGTACAGAGTATTGGGGGGTTTGGAGCCTATCCTAGGAGACTTAGGACACCCTAGATGGGGTGCCAATCCATTGCAGGGCACACATTCACACACATTCACACATCATACATATGTTTCTAAATGTATACATTTGTAAACACCAATCAGACTAATCTTCATGTCTTTGGACTGTGGGAGGAAACCAGAGTACCTCGAGGAAACCCAGCAAGCACGGGTGTGTGTGGGGGGGCGGGGGGTGTTTGTTGGGGACATGCAAACTCCATGCACACAGACCACGAGGTGGGATTTGAACCCTTGACTTCTGCAGGTGTGACACCACCGTTCTGTCTTTATTTTTATTCTTAAGGTTTTATCAAGCTAATTTGCATTAGCCAGTTGTAGGATGTCAATACACTAAATATATTTACAGCACTTTAACACAACAACAAAGTGGCAGCTCAGTGCTTAAGAAGGACTACTTATGAGAAGGTTATGAGTTCCAGCACTGCCAAGCTTGAGGAAGGCTCTTAACCTTTGCCTGCTTAGCTGTATAAATGAGATGCATAAGAGCATTTTTCATAGATATAGTAGGAAGTGAGAGAATATCCATAACAGTATATAATAATAATAGGTTAAGAAATATTAAGTTAATATTATTATTTACATAAATTACAATCAATGCAGTGCAGTCAATTCACTCGCCTCATTTTATCCTTTGTTTATACGAGCGCTCGGCATGTGATGGTGAACAAATAGGACAGTGGACCAACCATGTCAGAGGAAAGAAGTTCTGACGAGCTCTTAAATAATGCATGTCAGTCCTTGGCTGCTCTCGTCATCCTCATCCTTTTCCTCCTCTTCCTCCTCTTTCACTCTTTCACCCATGCACATTGTCCTTTTTTTGTGACTTTTTGCACTCTCTGTGACTCATTTAACTGAAAAAAAATCTTACATTTAATATGTGATGATCAATTTTTTTGAGTGATTACGTGATTATGTGAAAAATCAATGAATTGTCCAAATATAGAACTTAAAAAAGACTTAATGAAATTATTTGTGAGGAGAAAAATTTTTACTTTAAAATCGTAAAAAAATTAATGGTGTTATTTAAAAAAAAAACATGAGAATATATGTATTATTTTAAAATAAATTAATAATTTTGAGATACATTAATTGTGTGAAAAATTAAATCATACATACATTTTTTTTTGAAAAAGTAATCTTACTCAAAAGAAAAAGAAAAAAACATTTGCAAACACATTTTTAAAATTTAATTCTGAATCTATAAAGTATCTATCTATCTATCTATCTATCTATATTATAATAAACAAATTATGTTAATAAGTTTAAATGTTGACAAACAAATCATAAAAAATAAACATTTCCAAAATAATCATGCAGAAGAATGACATTATTCTTGTGAATTATACTTGTTAATAATTTCATGTGGAAATTTTTAATCATTAAGTAATTAATCAAATGTGTGGAAAAAATTAACTCTGAAAAAATTAATGAATCAGGGAAGAATCACATGGAAAATATAAATTGTGGAAAAAAGGTGAATCATTAAAAAAACTCACATGAGATAAATGACTCATTTTAAACTTTCTGTGACTTTTTTGGTCAAATTCATCCTCCTTATTGCCATCACTGCTGTCTCTTTTTCTGTCCCTTATTAATTAATTCATTAATTTACCCATCCATCCATCAATCCATTCATTCATTCATTCATTTATTTATTCATTCATTTATTCACCCACATATAATCTATCTATCTATCTATCTATCTATTTATATGGATTATATAATAATGCAATTCATCCTTTAAATCTCTCTGAAAAATGAAAAATGTGTAATTCCTGCAATATATTTTGCTTTGCAGATCTGCAGACTAGACTGTGACACACACACACACACACACACACACACACTTGTTCAGATTTCACCGAGACTCCAGGCTATGTGCACGCATCATTGGCCGCTTATGAAGGGTCACAGTTGCCTCATTGATTTTTGAACGTACTTCTCTCCTTCCTCTCTTGTCTTCTGATGATTCATTCATGGAGGCAAAAGAGGAGCTGTCCAAGATATTTAATATCTAAAACCTAGGCCTTCTCACGCACCACACTGGGAAGGGTCTGAGCACTCACGGAACGAACCGAAGCTTTTATTATCATTAACAAACACTTGGCATGTTTCACACTGTCCATAAACAGAAACGAGACATGGCTTAAGCGCTAGGCTTTCATGAAGCAGGTCAGTGATGAAGGAGTGGACGGGAATGAGTCCTGTCGTCTCACAGGCAGGGTATGTAGAGATTGGCCTTAATCTAGCGACATGATGAAATCAAAGAGCAACACACCGGACAATGAAGCAGACAAACACCGAGCACCGGGTCCGGAAGAAGCTAATGATGTCCACTTACCACAAGACCTCACTAGATGGAGCAAAGCTACCTTCTACTGCAACGCTCGAGCTGAACATGCAACTCGTCACCGTTATAAGGGTCTTCATCTTCAGTGATCACGTTATTCTGCTCAGTGTCACAGTGTCCTTAAATCTATTTATTCCCTATCATGTATTCTTATCAAGTAATATATATATAACACTCATTACAAGATACATATACACTTTGATAGAAAGACATGTTCACCTGCTCACTTATTCAGTTCAGCCAGTTCCAGATACAGCACTCACCAAAACTTTTTTTTTTTTTTTTTTTACATATAATTATCCCTTAAAGCTCAGAGCATTTTAGCCATTATTTGTTTTGTTGTTGTTTTTGTGTTTGTTTGTTTAAATAAACACACATAGGGCAGGATTGTGCAGTGCAGAGTAACATATCCTTTTTTTCAGCACAACACAGGAAATATGTTGAACTTAATTTTAGTTATACAAACAAACTATACTATATACTATATACCATACTTTACAAACTGAGCAAAAAGATTAAAAAATGGGTCACATAAGCAATTAAATAGCACAGAGACACATAATCATGATTTTATTGTTGTTTTTGATTGTTTCTATAACCACAAATAATAATAATAATAATAATAATAATAATAATAATAATAATAATAATAACAATAATAACAACAACAACAACAATAATAATAATAATAATAATAATAATAATAATAATAACAATGATAATAACAATAATAACAACAATAATAATAATAATAATAATAATAATAATAATAATAATAATAATAATATGCTCATTTTTAAAGCCTCTACATTTTTGTGATGCCATTCATACTGTATATATGTGTGTGTGTGTGTGTGTGTGTGTGTGTGTGTGTGTAATCTCCAATGTTGCTACAACCATTCAGAAATGTACTGTAGGTAGGAGATATTGAGACACTAGCACAGACTGATGTAACCATAAAATTTTGCTACTGGTAGAAAAGTCTGGCAGGTAGGAAAAAATGGTAGATCACCGGCACAGATCTGTGCCATTTGGGGTTCAATTGTCCACTTTGGGTTAGTCTGTGCTCACGACAGCCCCTGATTCTTGTTCCTGGCTGACCAGAGCAGAACCTGATATTGGAGACCATTCTGCTCATGTAGACCTTTGACCTCAGGATTTAATGCTTTGTGCATGCTGAGATGCTTTTCACCCCAACAGAGGTGTAAAGAGTGATTATAAGAGTTGTTATCTCCTTCCTGGCAAGAAAGAATCTTCCATCACTTGCAGCTAACCTCGTTTTTAACTCCTTTTCACCACTACAAGTTTATATCAAATCTGCTCAGATTAAATGAGATTTATTCACACATGTGCATTGAAACGTCACACTTGACTCCTGACGGTTTATGTTTATGAAGACTGTTTTTTACACATGCTATTGTATCGCATGATCCATTTTTATACTACATGAGATTATATTATGACATTCCTTCGTTTTCAAGTGGAAATTGTTCCATGTGTAGGTAATTATTTATGCATGTTATTTCTTCTTTATTTCTTGATTTCTATTTGTTCAGAATGAATTTTTCGCATTTGTGATTATTTTCTTTGTTTAAGTAGCTTGTTATTTTTTCATCTGATTCACTTATTTACTTTCATCACCTGATTTTTGTCCCGTTCTTATTTTCTTATTTATCACAACATTCCATGTAGTCCATGTCGTCATATTTATTTTTTTCATGTACATTTTATGTGGCTTTTTTTAGGCTTTATTTTCAACACATGATTCATAAATTTTCACAGAGTCATTTTTTATTTTTTTTTGCATGTGGCTCTATTTGACACAGTATGTCCTTATAGTATGTTGATATCAGTTTAAGACACCAGTGTTCAGTCATATTGGTCTTAGGTCCTTCTCAGTACTTACAATATTATAATTACATGATATTCAGAACCGTCATGCTGTGGATTGACCGATTAAGCTCAACGACACGTGAGCTGCTCCGCCTCAAGTTTTTTTACAGCCTTCACTGTCTCACTCACAACATCGCATTCATTTATGGGCTTATTCATGTATTTCTGATCATTAGCAATAGGATCATAATGATGATGATGATGATGATGATGATGATGAAGATGATGAGGAATAAAACATGATGATATAAAAAAAATGTTACAAACTCATCAGTTATGACAAAAATCAAGAAGCTAAATGGAATTCACTCTTTTTATTTATTTTTTTAAAAGCTACTCACTTAAACTCTCTGGCTCGCTTTCTGAGAGAGCGTTTTAAGAGAAAGTTTTAATCATATCATAGCTAGATTAAAAACTAAAATTTAACAGTTTAATACACGTTTTATGCAAAAAGGCAAATATTATGCTGAAAAAAGCTTTCTGTTTTGCTTGATTTATTATTATTATTATTATTATTATTATTATTATTATTTAGGTCAAATAAAACAAAACAAACAAAAGATAAACCCGCAAGAAAAAGTTATGAAAGTGATTATATATCAAGGTGGGAAAAGAGAGAAATGTTTAATTATTGTATTTTATGGGAGTATTTTTTTTTTTAAGCTAGAAAAATAAATGAAAGAAACAATTCTGCCACCTTGTGTTGATAACAGTGACACTGCAGGAGAAGAGCTTTTAAATAGTAATACTAGCATATTTATTAATTCTCATTATATAATTACTTCATATCCCTTTCCAAAATTTATATTTGTTTGTTTGTTTATTTTGTTTGTGGTTTCAGTGGGAGTACATTACCATTGAGAAATACTCTACCATGCAGCAAAAAATAAATAAATAATAATCGTAAACAAAAAAATAGCTTGCTGAACTTTCTTTATTTGTCCTCTTCAGCATCTATACCGCTTATCCTGTACTGGGTTTTGGGAGACTGGAGCCTATCCTAGGAGACTTTGGTCACAAGTCGGGGCACAGGGGTCGGTGCCAATCCAACACACACACACACACACACACACACACAATACAGGCAATTTGGGAACAACAATTAGCCTAATCTGTATTTGAATTTATGATAAAGTACTGTATAGGTTCAGGTAATTAAACCACTTACTGTAAAATCAGGGATTTTCCTTTTTTTTTTTTCTTTTTTTTTTTTTGCTTAACATATTTAATAGATTTTACTGAGCCCCAGTCAGTAGTCTTTTTCATTATCAATGTGTATTTTTAATCAATTAATTAATTAACTCATTTGTTAATTCACTATAAATTATAATACACTGTTTTTTTTTTCAACCTTGTAACAGAAAATAACTTAACATAATTAATTAATTAATAAGGTGTTTTACTTTTTGGTTGCTGGTATTGTTGTCTTTGTTGTTTTTAAGAGAGTCAAATTTATTTTCAATATCCTAAATAATTTCTTAATTCAAACAAGTTTAAAACTGTAAAATAATAAATGCATTTACCCGTGTGGTTGGGCTTGACTTCACACATAATCAACCTTTTTTTGCATGAAAATGTACCAGAAATCGATCACATTGCAATTGTTTGTATGATCTTGGGTATTCAAGGTCGTGTGTCTCTGTATATGTATGTGTGTGTCTGCGTTTGTGTGGGTGTTTAACGTGGTTAAATTTGCCAAAGTTACATAAACCCGAACAGTATGTAAAAAACACAGAGTACTGAACATGACTGATGTGTTTAGTCTTCAGTTTTTGCTTCTCTCATGTTTTTCTGTGTGTGTCTATGTGCGTGTTTGTGTGTGTATGTGCGTGTGTTTATTTTCTCCACATGGTGTGGCGAGGACTGTGCTCTTGGTGAGGTTTTGTACAAGTCTGATTGCTTTGTTTTACTGAAGCTCACTCACTTCTTGCCACATGGCGTGAGAAAGTCTCAAACATTTCGAGCTGTTTAACGCAACCATCAATTAATCACGACCACATGCAGGAGCACTGAAACACTACACCAGTCAGCTATAAGACCTTGAAATACACTATGAAAAAGAGACTTAAATACTTATATATATACTGTATACCGTAGATAGATATACTGTAGATAAATGTTTTAGTTTTTTTTAACATGCACGTTTTTTGATTTTTCACAGCACACCATGTTTCCTACTAAATTAGAAACACAGACTGTATTTGGTACAATAACATATTGCGTAATCATTTAGTTACATAGAAATTTGGCTTTAGAAGGGTCTCTACGTGCTTGTCTTTACACTACCATGTGCCTGGTTTTTGTTTGTTTCTATGTTTGGCTCTGTTCTCCACCCCTGCTGTTAAGTCATTGGTCTATTGCCTGATTGTTCACCTGTTTCGTGTTAATTCTTAATTACTCTGCCTCTGTGTGTCGGAGTCTTTCTTTGCTTGTGTTATAAAGGTTTTTGTTTTGTTTTGTTTTGTTTTCTGTTTCAGTGTTTGGCAATAATTATGAACAATCTGTGTTCAGTTTTTCCCTACTGGTTTTTTGACCCCCTGCCGTGCATTTAGATTATGATTACTGGATCCGCTCCAATAATATAACACACACACACTCGGGTCCTCTCTTCCACCACACTTTAAACAAACTATAAGGATGACTTTTCTTGTCTTTGAGACATTAAGGACACTTTTTTGTACCTTTAATATAGACTATACAAGAGACGTTCAAGTCAAACCAGGACATTTGATTGCACAGTACACAGTTCTGAGAGTAAAAACTCCCTTTATTTCTCTATATAATCCCCTGCTACACTAATGCACTTATCCCAGTGTTTCACTAGTGCCTGGACACCATCAAGGTAGAAAGTTTTCTCAGTACGCCGGAGCCATGAACGGACTGCCTGCTTCATGTCTGAAACACCGGCCTCACAGGAACTCCTTTTAATGGCCCAAACATGTGGAAATGGCTTGGTGTGAGGTCATGACTATACTGTGGGGGCTGTGGCAATAACTCCCAGCTGATTGTAATGTGCAAATCTTGCAGTGAGCAGTATGATGTCATGCGTTGGCCTCCAAATCAAATCACCTTTGGTGATTTGAGAGCATTTGGGCTATTAAAGGAGTTCCTGGGAGGTAATTCTTAATAAAAGTCATCCTTACAGTTTGGTTGATGTGTATAACATGTGGTGTTGTACAACAGGCAACAGACCAATGACTTAACCGGAGGGGCAGAGAAGAGAACATCTACTGTATCTATCTACTGTAAATTTCCACCCTTGAAAACTTTATACACCAGGACAAGTGCATTAGTATAGCAGGGGAGTTCATGCTGTTATTCTGCACAAAACAAGTCCTGGTTTGACTTGAACACCCCTCATAGTTGTACTTAGTATTTTCCCACAATATCAATTCTGTCATTTAGTTATATATGCAGTCGACACTTAGTGTTACATACACAGACCTCTCAGCAGATGTTCTTTTATCCTTTCCAAGTCTTAACTTTGTATAAATTTCTGACTCACAATCTCCTCCTTGCACATTAATGAAAACCACACTCAAGAACACTAGAATCATCATCAGGAACAGCAGCCTAAGGCTGTGTGCTCACTTACACACACACACACTGAGACATATTATTGGCTGTTCTCTCAGCATGGCTTGTCCTGGTTTTCGTTTCTAATTCACCCGTCCGGTGGTCGCCCCCCGAGGGTCCTCGGCTCACAGGGAGGCCACGAGGTCAGTGTTTTCCTTGGAGGGCCTTCATGGGATCCACAGACGGAATGAGTACACTGGAACACAACTCATATATACTGTACAGTGATCCAAATTGCTCCTGAGGTCTGTTATGTTATGAAGAACTAATCACATTTATCAAAATTTTATTTTTACAAACGAGATTTCATCTTTTTTTTTTTTTTATAAATTAATAAAACAACAAGATTGACTATAAGTTGGATCTGGTGCTTTTTGTGAAAAAAAAAGGTTCTTGTCATTATAGTGCATTTAATACAGTATCGCTGAAGCGCAGAACGCAAACACACATAGAGGAACATGAGAAAAATATTATAAAACAAAATCTTAAGCCCTGAAGTGCAAAATTCAAACATGCAACAAAAACAAGCACTCGTAAGGTACAAGGCTGAGAAATTACAGCAATACATCAAACCCAACACCATACATCACCCACATCAATCCATGGTTTTTCAGGGGCGTGAGAACTTTTAGGTAGTAAAATTTTTACTCTATTTGTTTTGGTAAAACAAGCAAGACTGAAAGTACATTTAAAAACGTTTTTAAACAGAACGCACTGAAGCATTGCAGAACTTACTGAACATTGTACAGTACAACAAGGGACAAGGGATGCAATGATGCAAATTAACTTCATCTTAAAAGATAAAATTAAACAAGGCAGGGAAGAGAACTGAAGCTATTCAAAATATGATTAAAATAAATCAAAACAACAATCATGAATTGATTACAACTAAAATTGCTATTAAAAAAAGGTTAAAATAACTGATGCGTATAAAATAATGTTAAATAATTCATTAGTTTGATAAGCTTGTGCAACGTCACAACATTTATTTCTGTCCGGAGTTGCATTAGTTTCTCCCCAAGACCTAGTATTGATGGTGTTTAAGATCTCAATGGGGTTAAGATCTGGTCTCTCTGGTGGACAATCCATGTGTGAAAATGATGTCTAATGCTCCCTGAACCACTCTTTCACAATTTGAACCAAAGAAATCCTGGCATCTTCATCTTGGAACATACCCGTGCCATCAGGAAAGAAAAGCTCCACTGATGGAAAAACCTGGTCATTCAGTACATTCAGGTTATCAGCTGATATCATTTTATTGCCACATAATGTTTCTGAGCCTAGACCTGTCCAACAGAAACAACCCCAGATCATAACACAGAGGCTTGTACAGTGGACACAATGCATGATGCGTGCATCACTTCATCTGGGTCTCCTCTTACCCTGATGTTCTCATCACTCTGGTACAGGGTCAATCTGGACTCATCAGACCACATGACCTTTTTCTATTGCTCCACAGTCCATTCTTTAGGCTGCCAAGCAAACTGAAGACTGATGAGCCTCACTGATACTGTAAGTGGTTTTCTTAAGCTTACAGAGCTGTTTAGTCCCAATCCCTTGAGTTCTCCTCACATTGTTCATGTGGAGATGCTCTTATTTTTACTATTAAACATACAGTAGCTATGTGTTCTCCTGTTTATTTGTTGTTGTCTTTTTAGCAGTTTAAGTCTTGGACCACTTTCATTCAAGATGTTCTTCCAACCACATTTTTTTCGAAGATGATGGTTCGCCACTATCGTTACCGGGTTTCATAATGAGTTTTTCAGTTGTGACCCATTTGCTATTTCAAATGCTATTCTTTGCTTGATGCAGGATAATTATTTGACCTTTTTGAAACAGAGCAACATCTTTGTCACGGCCACAGGATATGTCTTCTGACATGGCTGTTTACGAAATAAGAAGCTCCTCAATGCATCAATTAGGGTTAAATAACTTGTTGCAGCTGAACCGTATTAATCACTGCAGTAATTATCCAATGGAAGACTCGTTACTATTTGCTTAGTTAAATCCAGGTGCCTTTTTTGGCTGGGCAGTGTATTTCTTTTTTTTTTTTTTAAATTAATGAGATATATCATAGATCATAGATGATTCAGTGGTTTTGTCAAATATTGAGTAACTGCCTTAAGATTTAAAATGGTATCATATTGAATAAGATTCAGAAGTTTGACAAAATAATGATTCTAAATTATGTCATAGCTCATTCAGTCATGGTGTGAAATAACGAATAATTTTCTTATGAATAAACTCAGATAGAATAGTACTTGCTCTGGCTCAGTGATAGAGACAAATATTAAATTGCTGCCGTATGATCCAGAATCATTCTGTATTGCACAATATAACATGACAGATTCTGTTGCATCATCAAATATCCACCTTTTTCCTGCTTCCCAGAATTACTTACTGTTAGCACTGATATGTTAGGGATTATGCCAAAGATATTGTATTAATCATTTGGAATTACGAAAAGTAAGTAATGTACAGTAGTAGGACATTTATTTAAAAAGCTTACACTGGTTAATGCAATAATCTACCTTCCTTCACATTACAGGAACTCAGCTGGGAGTTATTGCCACATCCCCTGTACAGTCCTGACCTCGCTCCAATCCATTCCCACATGTTTAAGCAAACATTAAAGGAGTTCCCGGTGAGGCCAGCGATTCAGATGTGAAGCAGACAGTCTACTAAAATGTCTACTGGAAAGTTTTCTAAAGCAGAATTTTATTAGTGTAGCAGGAGATGAAGTTTTTATTTTTATTTTCTCAGAACTGCGTTGTGTTATTCTGCATAATCAAAAGTCTTGGTTTGACTTGAACGCACTTTGTATTAATACAATTTATTTAACACATTTCACTGGAACAGAGTCTGCAGTGTCAGCGTTTGGAACAGTCAGTCTACCAGAAATATGAGTGTACGCTTTACAGTTTCTCTGTAACATGACAAGCTGTCAATAACCTCAAGAGAAAGAAAGAAAGAAAAATGCTTGTTGACAAGGAGGCATGAATATTTTCCTACAATCTTTCTTTCCTTGCTTAATGATGATTAGCTTAATTTATTAATCATGAACTGTTGAATAAAAGCTGTTGATTTAAAATCAAATAAAAGTGAATGAACTAGAAAAAGAGTGTGTTAGAATGAAAAATATGTGAACTTCTGCTGCAGGGACGGTGCATACAGCACCATTTCAGAGAAAGTCTTACTGAAAGTGATCTCAGTATGACTATTATAATAAATTATCAATTAAATATTGTTTTCTCAAATAATTGTTTCTCGTAACCAAAACATTTTTTGTTAAATTTATGGCCTTGAACAGACTTTCATCAAATAAATAAATAAATAAATAAATAAAGTTGCTTGTATTTCAACAGAAACATTGGCAGTACTGTATTCTTTGCAACTTTTTTTTTTTTCCCTCCAGTTCATCCTGCCACACTATATGGCTCTAGCAGTGGGTGGTCATTTTAACAAGAACCTTAGGGCTAAACAAGGAAAGAAAACAAACCTTTAATATTTATTTTATTATAGCAGCAGCAGTGACCTCTCCCAAGGGTTTCAGCTTTTCTCTGACGGAGTTATTGATGTCAGTCATTACGCACTCGTACTAATAAGGAGCGCTGCCTGGGTGTGGAGGAAAGTTTTCCTGATATTCCAGGAGCTTGAATAAAATATCTGCTCAGAGAAGAAACTTAAGACTGTGCGGGACGCCGGACTCTGTAAAACAGGAAGACAAAAGGATAATGAGCAAACTTTGTTTGAATTTTAGTTATCAAAATAATAATAATAATAATAATAATAATAATAATAATAACCAGTGGCGGCTACTGGTCTGTCAAATAGGGGAAGCTCATTTTCGGCCTCACTTTCACGGCTCATTTTCACTT
>JAQMYJ010000039.1:2673576-2686172 GCA_030014305.1 Clarias laeviceps
TATGATCAGTGATTTTTTTCACTTATATATGTCTGTGCATGTAAAAAAAAAAAAATTAATCACATGTAAAAATAAATTCAGTATGTAATGTATATGTGTGTGTTCCTGTATGTGTGTGTGTGTCTGTTTTGTTTGTTTGTTTTTTACATGACTCTTATTTTCAGAATTATTATTATTACATTTTTTTATTTATACATAAATGAAAGTACATTGTAAAAGTTTTCATATGCAAAACAACAACAACAATAATAATAATAATAATAATAATAATAATAATAAGGATACTTTTTACATTGTTTAAAGTTTTCGCTTTTAAAGCAGAAGACAGTAATTCTCTCAGGTCTACATCCCTACATATCACTTTCACTTTTAGGGCCAAACACATGCGACTTCTTATTACACACTTAACGTGAACCCAGGTGAAATGTGTGTGATTTATTCATGAACCAGTAAGAGAAAGTTTGGAAGGAGACGACTGGGAAAGGGGAGTAGACCAACATGGCCTGTGTATACACGGCAACTCTCCAGTGATCATCACCAGCAGGCCGTGCTTTACGGAAAACTGCTGCTGTTTCCTTTGAGGGCCCCCTCCCAGTCAGCCCGCCAGCCGGGGGGAGGTGGAGAATCACAATCCCACCCAGTCCAAGTGCTTTTTTCTTTACTCTCTCTCTCTCTCTCTTTCTCTCTCTCACACACACACACACACACACACACACATGCACACACATGCACACACACACAGGAAAAGCTGGAGACAGTCTCCACAGCACCACACACAGCAGACTCGGTGCTCCTCAGCGGCCCAAACGGGATCCTCCTCCACTTTGATAGTTGCTTAATTACTCATGTGACGGCACACAGATGTCTGGGATGCTCCAGCTCCAAGTTCTCCTGAATAACTCGCTGACTGACTGAGTGACAGGATCCGAGGGGAGGCAGACGTTTAAGGAGCGGTAGGTGCAGAACCAGGACTATTCATTATTTATCAGTGGAGCAGTTTACGAGCTGTCACGCAGCATCCCTGTAGCACCAGGATGATGCTAAACCATGATGCTACTTGAAGGGCTGTCGGCTAAATAGTTCTTTGTGTACCAGGTGGTGGCAGGGACTTTGCACAGGAAACACATCTCGCTTCTGAAGTGTTTCTCTGCTGTCTTGATTATGAAAGGCGAAGGTCTTGGGAAGGAGATGCGACTTGATTAACTTTCTGTGTGTGAACATTATTATTATTATTATTATTATTATTGTTGTTGTTTTTATGTAGTTCATGAGTAGGAGTTTTTTTTATGCACTGGCACATGGCATCGCGTAATCTTGCTAGAATTAGGAACATTGAAACAGTTGCAGCGATGATTCGGTAGAGGACATGCTGCAGTATACGAGTGCGTCATGAAACTTTCTTGAATTTTGAAAAACTTTACTTTCTTTCTAAAGTAATAGAATGTTTTTTTGTAAATATATTTTTTTAAAGAAATTTCACACACTTTTTGATAAAAAAAAAATGTTGACTTAAATTTGACTTTAAAGAGTAAAATTATATAACATATATATATATAAAGTATAAAAAGTATAAAAACTAAGATGTGACAAATGTCAAGTTCTTTAATTTACAAAAAAAAACCTAAAATAAAATACAGGAAGATCAAAAGAAAAAAATATATGTAATTATACATATAGTAATGTAGTGGGTCTTGCTGTAGTAAGTATAGATTTCTTAAAATACTTTGATTCTCAAACAAATTTTGCCTGAAATCAAAATGTGGAATAACTGCAAATGACCAAAATGTCTTGAATTATATAAATCAAACGTTTTAACTTAAAAAAATAATAATAATAAATTCTAAAACCCAGCCAGTTCTAAACCCTAAAACAAAGTCCAGTTCTAGTCCAGTTTACAAATCTTTCAAGCTACAGACACACACAGGCATGCCAACACACACACACACACACACACACACACACAGCTTTTTTGTTCATATGCTGACATTGACCAACTAATTAATTTATTTATTTATGTATTAGTTAATATAAACTATAAATAAATAAATCTTAGTCACTAGTCTATACTGCAATCTAATATTTTTGTATAATTTAAATTATTATAATTTTTTTATCCAGAATATCAGTAAACACTCAACAGAGAAGAAAAAGAACTAGGACTCTATAAATGACAAAAGTTTCTTAACTGTTGAAAATCTTTCTCTCAAAAAGTTACTCAAATGTATCCCAGACGACTCAAACTCACCCCACAGGCCTTGCACTGGCATTTGTTTGTTTATGAGTTTTTATCAGTCTGTGACGTGACTTGCGACTGTAAAAGATTTGCTGTTTCGCAAACGTTTTCATCCACACAAAAACCCCAGTGTTGTATAACTGCTTGTGAAGGGGTCCAAAAAGTTTGCTTCTTTCATGTGAAAGTGCCTCTTTGTTTGCGAGACCGCCGTTCTGAATCTTAAATCAGAACCAGAGGGAGAAATGACTGTTGAGGAAACCACAATTGTGGAAACAGTTCATGAATGGAACGCATCAAGAAGACAATAAATAAATCAAAAAGTTTTGTGCCATTAGCGCCATGCCATCTCTGATGGGAGAGGCGACATCCCGTCCCGTAGCGTGACAGTAACTTGTAGTGGCGCGCTCCATCTGTGCTGCCTCGCCAAATCTCTTTTGAAGTAGTGAGGAAGTTTCACAGATCTGTTCTTCTATATTTAAGCAATTCTCTTTGATATTTGCGCCTGCATTCTGAGCTTTACGCACCAGCACCAACGTCTATACCTTTTTGAATTGCAATGTGAAGTTTAGTCATAAAACATGGTCATGAAATTACCAAAAGCACTAATATCAATCTTCTTTCCTCTGTTTGTTTTTCTCTTCTCAGCATTGGAATGTACATAATTGGACTTTATCTGTGAATCAAGCAACGTAACACATTCAGTCATGGTTTCTCTGACCCTACGCGTGTTTTTGCTATCAGTCATCATGGCCTCCAGTGGATTGACTCAAGCAAACATCACTGATGAGGTCGCTAGAACGCTCTTTCCTATCTCCACCATCAATCCCATGGGACCCTTCACCCAAGCAGAAAAAAAAAATCCAGACTTTCAGAACAACTCAGGAAACTATCATAACAAATCCCTTCCCCACTGCAGAGAACGCACTTCCATTGCAGACACGTTCAAGGTCGTCAATACCTTCATCTCGTGTGTTGTGTTTGTGGTGGGCATGGTGGGCAATGCCACAGTCCTGAGGATTATCTACCAGCACAAGTGCATGAGGAATGGACCTAATGCTCTGATTGCAAGTCTGGCACTGGGTGACCTCATTTACATCATCATAGACATTCCCATCACTGTCTATAAGGTAGGGCCTCCACTCTGAATCTCTAACAACTCTATTAACTTCTATATATACTGTAAATAGAGAGAGCTTATTACTATTGTTTGCATGAACTAATCACTGATTACCATTGCTACCAGCATCCAATCATTTACCATCGTTTTTCCCAAAGACCGAATGTAAATCACTGATTGCATTGTTGAGAACAAAAAAAAGGTTGTAAAAAAAAAAAAGGTGATCTGTTATTGGATGTAGGTAACAATGGTATTCCTAGGGCACTCCTAGGAATAGGTGGACTGCCCTCCTTTCACTCTTAGGGCAGTGGTAGCTCAGAGGGGTCTAAGCCACAGAGTTACTGATCAGAAAATCGGCAGTTCGATCCCCAGCTCCACCAGGTTGCCACTGTTGAGCCCTTGATCAAGGCCCCTAACCACATCTGCTCCACGGGCGCTGTATCATGGCTGACCCTGAGTTCTGACCCCAGTTATGCTGGGAAATGTGAAGAACAAAATTTCACTGTAATGTATATGTAACAAATAAAGGCTTAACTAATTCAGTGACTGGATTTTGGGAACAATTCTAGTTGGTGTTTGGAATAAACAAAGGCAATCAATAATGAGATGCTAAGAACAATGCTAAGATCAGTGATTGGAGATTGGAAACAGTGGTAATAAGTTTAGTGATGTAGGAAATGATGTTTATCAGAGAGTCAATCCTGAGAACAATTCAATTCAATTCAGTTTTATTTATATTACTTTTAACAATGGTCATTAGTATCTTTACAGTATCAAAAACAAATTAGGAAAATGAACAGTTGTGATCAACGATTTGCTGGTGGAAACAAAAGTGGTCATTAATTGGAAACTGGAAACAATAGTGTTCGTTGATTGGATATGGTGGTCTGTGATTAGCAGTTGTGAAAAATTGTAATAAATAAATTGAAAAATAATGATCAGCTCTCACAGTTCTCAAAACTAGCAAGTGCTCTGCAATCACCAATGCCTGTTTAAGTCGTTTCTTTGTTTGTTAGCTAGAATCTGAGTGTCCTGATTAATTTGGAAAATGGAGATTAGCGTACAAATGAAGATATGTAGATTGTAAGTTTGATATTCAGCGAGAAAAAGCCACCCTTTGTTCTCTGTTAATTACATATTGTCTGTCGGTCCAAACACAGTATTGGTGCTGATTTTATTTTATGTTTTTTTTATGTTATCCATATAAAACAGAAAATGTGTGTGCCAAAGAAGCTACTTCTACAGTTTATGCAGCATACTGTACATTTTAGCATTATACTGCCTCACTTCAAACAATAATGATTTATTCAAAATTATTCATATTTCTTTATGTGCATTGATACTAAAATTGGTGTAAGCTTCTAGAAGCATAAGAAGTATAAAAATTGTTGCTTAAATTAAAGGATTCTGCTTAAAATTAAGGATTTTTCCCCACAAAAATCACAAAAATCTTAAGTGTCCATAACCTGGTCGAATTCATGTTGCAATATCTTACTCAAGCAATGATTAGGTCATTTGCACAATTTTGCATTTTAGAAAAATACACTTTTTCATGTTTATGTCTTTTCATGTGAAATCTAAATTGGCCAAGTTTCATGTGAACAACAATTAAGATCATTAAAAGATTTTAATTCAAAAAAGTTTGAACACTACACCTAGTTGGGACCCTTTTAAACACCAATACCATGTTTTGGCCGTGTATATTGTCTGCTGGTTCATGTAGAAATGAATGGCTTGAAATGAAGATACCATCTTATTGATCAAGAAGTTGACCAAGTAACACAATACTTAACAAATAAGACCCTTAAATGTTCCTCAGTTTATCCCATTGGGGCAATCCATAAACATCCAATACAGAACCCCACAATAAAGGGACTTTAAAGAATCACAGTTGAAAGAACCTTTAACTACCCCAAAGAACCCTTAGGAAATCTATTTTTTCTCTCTATCTTCAAAGAGTGTACATGTTTTCAAATCAGTTGCAATAGAGAGATCTTACCCAAGGCTAGTTTCTAACCTGCTGATGCTTTGCCAGGTCTGTAATATTGCAGTTATTTTTAGTTACTGGTTGTTTGTGGGGCATCTTGCCCTCAGTATTGTGTTCAGTGAGAGCTCAGGTTGAGGGATTGATCCAACCAGTCAATAATATTCCATGGGGGGGAAAATGGTTGCTTTAGTACAATGTGTCTTGGAGCATTTTCTTCCAGCAAGGTAAAGTCACTTCAGCTAAGATTGGATCTGTTCTAAGGTCCAGTGTGGTACAGCTTCACCCGTCTAGATGATCTGAGGATATCTGAGAATTGTGTTTTCTGTACTTGGGGTCTATCCGTGGTTGAGGTTAAATCCTGAGATGTTGGTGTCCTCTCCAATTACTGTTCCTTCAGATTTGCATGATGTTATTTTGCTTTGCCCTACTGAGGTCTTACAGGCTGTTTGCAAATACTGAGCTCAGCAGTCTGTTCATGCTTCCTAACAATCGCCAGCTTTGCATCTATTGATTGTTTCATAGTCGCTCTAATCACTCAGTTTGATTGATTTACTTTGATTCTTACACTCATGATGGTCTGCTGATCATGTTGAGAAACAACAGCAATGGATTTTAGCCAAATTCCTAAATGATTCCAAGTGTGCTGTCCATCTCAGGTCAGCTGGAGGCTTGCTGTTTGCTCATGTGTATCGGCTAATGGTGAAGAACACAGAGCTGAGCCAAAAAAGGCTGAGGAGCCATAATTTGCTTATATAAAAATATATTTCAAAGGTAGAGAAAAGTTCTTAGATTTCTGCTTGTTGGATTTTATGAGAGCAAAGTCTTATATACATAATTTAAAAATAAAAAACAAAATAGCCTTCAAGGATGTTTGTTGGAACATGGTTTGTTAAAAGGGAACAGAACCGACACAATCTAAAGTGCATTGCAATATTTGCACACGTATGAGATTTAGTTAATGACATACAGCACCAGTCAAAAGTTTGGACACTTTTCTAATTCCATAATCTTTCTTGATTTTTATTTCTTTCAACATAGTAAAACAATGCTGAAGGCGTCCAAATATAATAATCTCTTTTGAACAGTTGATATTGAGATGCATCTGCTACTTCTGCTCTGTAAAGCTTCATAACGGCTCTAATATGAGGTGCTGTTTGTTAATTAGTGATTCCTGAGACTGGTAAGTCTAATGAACTTCTCCTCTGCAGCAGAGGTAATTTTGCAAACTGTACCTGTTTTAATAATGGCATATGTAAATAATGTTTAAATCACAGTTTTTCTACAGGTTTTGTGCTAACGTCAGCTACTTATAATGACTGCAGATCTTAAAAAAAAAAAAAAAAACTGTAACAAGTAATGAGCAATGTCATTATATATAATGAAAATGAACTATAATACAGTATACAGTAAGTCCCCAACATATAAACAAGCTCTCATAATGTTTGTTTGTAAGTCCAACAAACATTGTCTAGGTACTAGGATACTAACACAATTAGCTACAGTATATATTACAGTACATTGTTCTGACGGTTGAACGATTCATGTTAAAAGAATAAGCAACATCTGCCATCTTTTCTTTCAATTATTTTCAATTTCGTCTCCATCGTTATTGGTTGGCGCTTCCTTGCAGTACCAGCTTCATCACCATGCGAACACATGTTCGTATATCTTCAAAAGGTTGTAACTCAAAATTTTGTACAGTATGTAGGAGACTTATTGAATATTGCAAAATTAAAAAAAAAATGCATTCAATTTGTATTTTAAAACGTTGATCAAGCTTAGAAATGTTGTTCCTTATTGAATTCTGTAATTGAGGCTTCAAAGATGGCATTGGACTATGGTTTGGAAGGTTCTAGGTTCAAATCCCACAACCTGCCTTGTGGGGCCCTTGAGCAAGACCCTTAACCGTAAAACTGCTCAGATGTATAATCAGATAGAAATGTAAGTAGTTCTGGATAATGGCATCTGCCTAAATGTTTTATAGTTGCCACAAATGTGAATACACAAATGTTGGGGGGAGAAATGTAAATATATCTATATATCTTAATGTAAAATAATTATGTAGACATGAGCCTGACTTTTATTCATAAAGTAAATATTAATCCAAATCTTGTTTAGGCTCTAATAGTGTAAATGAGTGGCAAATGTTAAATATAATGTTTTCTCTTATCATGTTTTTTTTTTTTTTCTGGGTATTCTCAACTTTGCACTTCTTATCTGTGAAATCTTATTCGACTAATTTCACTTTTTCATATAAATATCATATAAACTACATTCTTTGTACATCAGTATAACAGGAAAAAGACAGTAGAAAGTGAAAGGTGTGTGTGTGTGTGTGCGTGTGTGTGTGTGTGTGTGTGTGATATAGCAGTGATAAAAACTGTCAAATGAAACAGCCAATCAGTGCTCGATCTCCGAGAACAGCGTACTGAAGGTCAGACAGTGTGTACTGATGAGGGAAGCATGAATCAGACCAGCTGAAACAAACACCGAGAGCACTGGCCTTACGCGATACGATGCGTTATCACCCATTAAACTCTGCTCGCTTATCTTCTCCAATCCTTCAGGGCAGTCTTAAACAACACTGAAATATTCAACAGGGTCAAATATCGACTTACACCGGCCATGTGAGCGTAATCAGATGCGTAGTGCACTCTGAGCCTGATGATTTCATCCAATTGGAGATCTGAGAGCAGGGGGGCTAAAACACTTGAGGATGTGCTGTTGTAGGGAAATATACTGTATATCTCGTCCCCACCTTGAAAAAAAAATTATTATAATAATAAATGTGTTTTATTCCTCTTATCAAACCATCTA
The DNA here is from genome assembly GCA_030014305.1 of Clarias laeviceps. Classification (NCBI taxonomy): domain Eukaryota; kingdom Metazoa; phylum Chordata; class Actinopteri; order Siluriformes; family Clariidae; genus Clarias; species Clarias laeviceps. The sequence goes on from JAQMYJ010000039.1 coordinate 2,681,731, forward strand.
CCCATTCTTTAGCCATAGGTCAGGATTTGTAGCAACCAACCAAATGGACGTGCAAAGAGATCCGATGCCACTGTTTTTCTCATATCATAACAGTTTAACAATAATTACACAGTCTTATGCATTAAATCATACATTTTATACATTTGTAGTTATGTTTAAAGGCACCACGGTGGCCTAATGGTTAGCATTGTCTCCTGGCGCCTCCAGGGTCCGGGTTTGATTCCCGCCTCGGGTCATTTTGCATGGAGTTTGCATGTGCTTGATGGGTTTCCTCCAGGTACTTCGGTTTCCTCCCACAGTCCAAACAAATGCATATTAGGCTAATTGGCGTTCCCAAATTGGCCGTAGCACTAAGTGTCCTGAGATAGACTCCAGACCTCACCGTGACCCTGTATAGATGATGAGTGAGTGAGTGATGCAAAGTTCTGAACACTGGAGACTCCTTAAAAACCCTGGATAAATATTTCCTTTCATTTTTGTTTAAGAAATAAACAACCAAGCCAATATGTACCATAGAAAAAAAGTGCATTAATTAACATAAATGTTGTAGCTAGAGTTGCTGTTGTAAACAATTACTAAACACCTACTGTACTAAGCAATAAACAAGACTGTTGTATAAAAACCGTAATCTATTAATGATAAAAGATCTGTTTATTTAAACCTATTGGCCGTATTTGTTTCTACAGTGACCTGGTACGCCCGGCTTGTTTATGACAGTGATTCACGGTTTAGACAAACACACCTGCACCCATTCATTCTCATACTGTTTATACACACACACACTCTGCTTCACTGCGCTGCGTGTTAACGTAGTCAGGATGCACCCGTGAAGAGTTTCATCCTCTAACTGCATCGTGCTCAATCTTCCTTCCTCCTGTTTAACAAAAGCCAGTTCCTATTCACATTTGAGTCTCGTCAAAGCCATAACAGCCTTTCAGACCACCAGACCACAGGAACTTGGAGTAGCATGAGATCTCTTTGTCCTTCTTGGGTTCCTGGAATAGATCACAGGCTAAAGGATGCGAGAGCAGAATCAGGATTAGATTAGCTAGCATATGGACCATGCATCATGGATCATGGATCGTGCCACTGCCTTATCCCATCAAGAACGAGACGTTTCAAAAGCTTAGAAGTGGCAGAAGTAACGTAATCAATAAAATATGCTTGAACTTTAAACCCAAGAAGGGATTTTAGAAAAGTTCGAGGGGGGAAAAAGTGCATCGTATTTCATTTGAATTCAGACAAAGATATGAAATTAGACTGTAATGATGTTTAAATAGGAGATTTAACATAGAAACTAAAGCAGTAAAAGGAAAATGACTCCCTGGGCTTAGTTGAAGGAGGCAGAGGGCAAGTTGCATTCAGGTCGATGACGCATTTCCGTTTTTAAAATAGGAAATGTGTTATGTCTAGAAGTTTTGTTTACATTTGTCAAGACCTTTTTTTTCTGTTAATACAGTTTAAAGCCTTTCTTTCACTTGCTTGAAGGAGATTTGTGAGGATCGTTGCATATCTGTATAGACAGTGTAATAATCTGCTATTAAAATACAGTAGTAATAAATGACCCAAAAACTCATAAGCCATGCTAAGAATAATATAAAAGTAATTGTGCAAAGACTGCATTGCCTCAATTCCTTTTATTGGCTATTAGAGCAAAGACGAAGACATGTGAGGCAAAGACATATTTAAACAGTAGCACAGTAACCCATATCTACATGTACAGCACCGTGCAATAGTCTTTACTTCCAAAGAGACAGACTTTCTTCTACGCTTAATATAGTCTTACTGCTGATGCTGAATGCTGAGTGGTTGGAACAGACGAGAGGAGAAATGAGGTCGCTGCTGAGGTTATTACGTAAACGAGGAATTTTTTTATCTTGTACATTTTTTAGGCACTTTGCAACCTGTTGAAGTAAAAGATTTGCTCACATTTCTCTAATTTAATCTATAACATTTCATTTCATTTCATGTGAAGAAACAATGGGGGTTTAAGACTTATGTACAGAGCTACACATGCCAGTGATTTGGAGACTTTTAAGAGCTGATGAAGGACTTACGCACTTATTTTAGGCTTTAATGCTAATGCACTTTCTTCTCTTTTGCTAATTATTGTTGATTTATTTATATACTGTATAAAAAAAATCTCTGTGTGTAAGACTGTGTGTTTTTTTTTCTTCTGGGGGTGTGGGTGGGGGCTTTGTCCCTTTTATCCTAGGCGTTGCCACATGGGACCATTTGATCTGAAAGATCTGGCACAGGATTTACCCCGGATGCCCTTCCTGTCTCAACCCTCTCATTTCCTAACCAGGCTTGGGACCGGCACTGCATGCAGTGGCTGCGTTGTGTGGGGCATAGAGTTAAGGGTCTTGTCCAAGGTCCCAAGAGTGTCAACCCAGTGGTGATGGGGCTGAAGCCGCTGACCCTATGATCAGCAACACAGAGCTATAAGTGTAGAGCAATTAGTGAACTTTGTAAAACTTTCCCCCAGGTGAAAAATTATTTACAAATGAAAGAAAGACTGTATGTAGGACATAATTCACAATAAATACAGTATTTATTGAGGAGGAGCTTCTTCCCGCGGGCGATAAGGTCTCTCAACCACACCACAGGACTAAGAACATCTTTTTAAACATCCAACATTGACTGAACAATCATGGACACTATGGACACATTCATACACACTTGCACAACATATTTATATTTTCATTTCTGGACCAAGACACTTTAATAAGTCACTTTTTATGCATATTTGCACACCCACAGTCACTTCTAAATTTTTACAAATTTCTATTTTTTCTTCTATATTTCTATATTTAGTAATATTTTTATTATGCCCTTATTTGTACAGTATATTTAAAAAAATGTTTTACTAGTTACTACTTTTTTATTCATATTAATTTCTTATGTATAAGCTTTTATTTTTTAAGGTCACTGGCGGTTTCACTGCATATCGTACTGTGTATGACTGTGTATGTGACAAATAAAATTTGAATTTGAATTATTTCTTAAACCATTGAAAATATTCCCATCTTTTTTTAAGCATATATTAAGCATAAAGTACTGTTTTTATGGTTTCACCACAAACCACACATATACACAACGTTATGTACAGTAGAGGTAGAGATTGTCTGCTTAGTCCTAATGTATACAATTAGGAGAGCAGTTGTAATCCTGGCTTTCTGTTCCTTAAAATATCAATCAGACACTGGAACCTGTGATGCATTTTCCTCAGGATTTCTTCTTTGTATATCCTATTATGATATGTAATAGCAGAGTTAATAATTATCCAGCTATATTTATAGTAAACTTGCAGCTATATTGTACTCTGATTGGTTCTGCCCTAATGATAATAATTAATTTCACTTTGTTTTTCTTGCAGCTTCTGATGGGAAGATGGCCGCTGGACCACACCTCTTTTGGGCTCTTTCTGTGTAAGCTGGTGCCGTTTGTTCAAAAAGCATCAGTGGGCATCACAGTGCTGAATCTGTGTGCACTCAGTGTGGACAGGTACGTTCTAGATTTAACTCGGTTGTTCTTGTGGCATGTACTGTATTTACTATCATGCTTTGCCAATACCAAAAAGATGTAATTGTTCACGGTGTGTAAAACAGATTTAAATAGCTTTTGGTTTCTTAAATAATTGAAAAATATTTAAACATTTCCAATGTAGAGTATAATATATAAAAAAACAATTTTTTTCAGATGTTAGCAGGATATCACACACAATTAGGCGTTCTTCACTAAACTCTAAACTTAAACAAAATTTCCTCATATGACTTTTCCTGATCTCGCAGCATCTGTTATATTTAACTGATTGCTCAGTGACGTACATGAGAAACCAGACAGAGTGCTGTATAGGGCTGTGATTTCCTTCAGTTCAGTTTAACACATGACACCTTCAATGGTTGGACCTTTAACCCTGAGGCTCAGCTGAGGAGAAAGTGTAGGATTTCATGAACGGGGTCAGAGTCGGGGCAAGAACTATAAAGTGGTGGGTTTTTGTTACTAAAAAGGGTCTGTTTTGAATAAACATGCAGTGTTTGGATCAGAGCTCTACATAATACTGTGAAGCCTGATTTGCATTTAAATATGAACACATTTATATTTAGATAAATATACATTTATTTAAACGAGTTATATAGCTTGTGGTTTGTCATTGCCTCTCAAAATTCTCCATCTAATGAGGAACATATGGCGCTGAAGGTTGTTTTCTCAAACCGGGCGAAGAAATTCATGCCCCTTGATTTCATATTTTTGGTTTTGTCCTTGTACAGTACATTTTTTTCTACATTCTACAACAATACTGGGGATTTCAAAACTATAAAATAACACATATGGAATTAGGTAATTACCTACAGTAACAACAGTTGTTATTTTAAGACACAGAGGTCAGACTTTCTGTAATAGTTCTTGCAAGAACAGTATCGTCAAGTGCATTTGCA
>JAQMYJ010000039.1:2686272-2710739 GCA_030014305.1 Clarias laeviceps
GAAGTAGCAGAAACATCTCACTATTAACTGTTCAAAGGAGATTAATGCATTTTTTGGACGCCTTCAGCCTTTACAATAAAAATCAGGAACCATCATGGAGTTAGAAAGTGTTGTAAAACTTTTGAACGGTAGTGTATCATAACATGTAGAATAATGCAACACATCAGAAAGTGTATTACGTAGTTATTTTGTAATAACGATATGACGTTTGTGTGCCTGGAAAATTAATTAAGCAGTCTTACTTTTTCTCACAGAGAAAAAAAGCGATATGATTCATGGGCCGCAGTAACACCCTGCAGTGACTGTAAAATCAGTTCCCATGAAACACTCAGCAGGAAAGATTAATGGATTCGCTCATTCAGGGTGGTGTCTGGAAGGGAAAAAAGAAAAAAAAAAACCAGATGTGGGTTACTGAGGCCAGAGACGTCCCAGAAGAGTTTAGGGTTGGCTACGGTGGCGGCTGTTCGCTGTCTAAGACGCAACGAAATCATCCGAAAGTTACACTTTTTCAACAAAGAACAGATGATCGTCTACTGTATCACATTTACGTCATTTGCGATGAAGCTCTGCTTTAAAGTTAAAATTCAAATATCAGTGTTAGAATATCAGTGTTATCATGTTCAAATTTGTATACGCACATGTTAGTTCCTTTGGGATAAAACCCAAACTACGATACAGACTCGGAGCACAGCTGTGTTTGATTTATATCCAGCCAGCTTTGAGGAAATGTCTCATCTCATCTGAGTCAGATGTCTGTGTCTCTCTGTTCAAGCATCTAAAAGGTAGATGCAACGGCACTTGGTGAAATAGTAATGACCCATCTTTGTAAAACAGAAATGTACAAATGAGTCATGAAAAATATAGTCACGCATAAAATCTTGATGCGGCATTTTGCAGGAAACACACACGGGAGAGGAGTTTATTAATGCAACGCACAAGCAAACACGGGTTGAAGGAGGAAAGAACAAGCTTTACCACAATCAGCGGTTCTTTAATATTAACACGCAGAATGCTGGATTTTTCTTCAACTTATAGTAACGTCTCTCTGCCTTAACTGTTTTGGAAGAAGGATGGAAGGAACAGCGCTTGACAGCTGTTTTAAGAAAATACTGCCTGACTCTCTGAAGTTTTAATAAAGAACACATTGTGCATTTATTGTTATGGACCATCCACAAGACAAGTTAGTTCTTATTCTCGCTTGCATAATAACAGTGTTTCACTAGTGCTTGGATACCATCAAGGTAGAAGGTTTTCTTAGTACACAGGAGCTGTGATCATCTGTGCCTTCTTCATGTATGAAACCCTGGCCTCCCAGGAACTCCCTTAATGCCCCAAACACGTGTAAATGGCTTGGAACAAGGTCAGGACTGTATGGGGTGTGTTGCAATAACTCCCAGCTGAGTTCCTGCAATGTACAAGTGGTACTGGCGAATGATTGTGTGTACAGTTCCCACAGACAGATGCGTCTCTTCCAGAAGTTGGAGACAAGATTTTCAAGAGTCAATCATTCTACAGTTCCTGCAGAATGTTCACGGGAACGACTGCAGTGGGCTCCGATCCACCTCAGCCAGCGCACCGTTCAAATGTTTTAATGCAGCTAAGAGTTTCATCATGTACTGAGCTTGAAGCCTTCTGTTAAAGTCAATCGCTTTTGCGCCTTCGTTCACCAGAGGTCCCGGTTTGACATGAACACTCGTCATACTTTCTTAAAACAAATAATCCAAAAAAATTACACAGCTTGACCTGTGTCTGAAAAATTCCTCACTGCTACAAATCTCTGACACTGGAGACTCTGTCTGTAAATATCTGCTCACCAAAACATTACAACAATTAAAAGTTGTTGTTGTTTTTTTTTTTTGGCAAAACAACAACACATTATGATTTTTTTTTTTAATTTTTTTTTTTTTTACTAGTCTTAGATTGTAGGGTGTGTCCATCATTTCCTGTTTATGAGATAAGATAACCAAGGGGTTTTTGGACCGTTCAAGCTTCCTAAATGGGTTCTATTTGGAAACTTCTTTGGAAAAATCTGCTGTAGGGTTCCTCAGAGTTCTTAAAATGTTGAGCAATGCCACTACTAGGTCCTTTACAGCCCCAAGGGTGTAATAGGATGGTTGACCCTGTCAACTTCATTCCATGTGAAAAGTCAGTTTCCCCTGAGGTTTACTGAAGTGCATGCAGTGCGGACCAAAAGTCTGAGAGACCTAGTGAAAAAGCTTCTCTCTTATCTTTTTCAACTAGACACAAAGGTTTCAAAGTCAAATTAAGTTATGAGCAATAACATGAGCAGAAGTAAAAACATACTCATGTTTAAAAAAAAATTAATTTTTCTGCTTTAATGACAGCATGCACTCGAGCTGGCAACGACTCCACAAGTTTGTTCAAAAACAACACAATGCATAAGAGCAGGACAAACCTTCCGTAACGTCACCAACAGAGCACTTTTGAAGCTCAACTGTGGGAGCCCTGGTCGTCACCATCATGACAAGAGCTGACGCTACCTAAATTCTGGTTAATCCATGAATGGGCAGAACAAACGGAGCCTGGCTGTTGGTTGGAACACGCCTACTTACCTCAATTTCAAGCATTTCAGCTGTCACTCAAATCAGCCATGCCCCAATTATGCATAATATTATAGCTTAAAATAATTGTAACTGATGAGTTACATAGAAATTCACCCTCAGTATGGTTGTCATAAATGGGAAATCTAGCGTTGGAGACCAAAACTATTTTTTATTCCAGGTGAAAAAAATTCTGTTGTAAAGATGTATATTTTAAGATGGGGGTCTATGGGAATTGACTTACTTTTGGAGCCAGCACCTAGTGGTCATTTTAGAAATTGCATGTTATTTGCACTTCCACATTGGACTCATTTTTCAGAACCGGAGGTTGACCCTTGACTAAAACCAATAATCCATGTTAGATCAAATCCATCGGGGTGTTGCCTCAACATGTGCTTCAGTGGAAGCAATAAGTCTCACAATCACAAATTCACAAAAATATTACATTAATACTTAAAAGATGTAAAACCATAAATTTGCTTACGTCTTAATAGTGACCAGGAAACTGTGCGAAATCTGATTTAATCTTAATCAAAAGCATTAAATCATCAAGATGTTTTCCGTTTTCTTTTTTCTTTCCAGTTTTAAATTGAAAGAATAAAGAAGTAAATAAATCCCAGATTTTCAAAGTGCCCCCACTCAGACTTTTGGACCCGGCTTTATGTAAATTTACCACAGTAATAAGGCTGTACCTCAAAGTCAATACAGCCTTAAGGGAGAACCATTAGATTGTTTATTCTTCATCTGGACAGCATATAAGAGGTGGAAAAGTAAAGCTAAAATGTTTTTAACGCCACCTAGTGGTTGTCTGTAGTACAAATTTCAACAAACACACAATCTTGCATTAAATAACATCTTATTTTGCACTTTAGTTAACATTAAAAGTTCCAGTAATCATTTTTCTTATGATAAATTATGTGTCTAATAGAAGTTATTTGATGATGACTTGACAGTTGAGCCGCATGAAAGTGCCACAACCTGGCTATAATCTCTATGTTGTACTTTAAACATGTTAAGTATATATATATATATGTGTGTGTTTTCTGAATGTATACTTTCAGAGCTCAGAGAGTTTCTGTTTCTTTTGATTACAGGTACAGGGCTGTTGCATCGTGGAGTCGTGTTCAGGGAGTCGGCATTCCTTTACTCACAGCTGTTGAAATTGTGGTCATCTGGGTGCTGTCGATCATTCTGGCCGTGCCTGAGGCTATAGGGTTTACCGTGGTGTCCTTCTCGTACCACAACATGACGTTCCGTACCTGCATGCTCCAACCTTCTAACCCAAGCAGATTCATGCAGGTAGAAAATTCATTACAGAAATACATTAATGCAATAGAAACAAGGTGGTGCTTAGGACAGAAAAAAAAATATCACGTCTAGCTTAATACTAGCGCGGTCCAGCTAACCAAGAGTCTGCACTGCATTTCTTACTTATACTGAGCATGTCATTAGACATTTAACTACACAACTGTTACATTGATCATAAACCATGAAGATCATGAAGAATATAAAAAAAATATTTTAAAAAAACCTCTTCCCAGTTGTGTTGGACTAATGGCACTTAATTATTAACCTAGTTAACCCAGTGTAAGTATCCATCCAATGATATAAACTTTAAAGCACTTTTTGTAAGTCGCTCTGGATAAGAGCGTCTGCCAAATGCCTAAATGTAAATGTAAATATTTTTTTGCTAAAAACCAGCTAAGGCTGAATAATAAAAAAAATTAGGTAGTGGTATGTACAGTAGAAAACTCTGTATTTGACTTTGTTTCTTAGAACAAATTCTTACCACTAGGACTAGTAATATTCTTTTTATTAGTAATATATTTTCTAATATGACATATTGCAAGTCCAGATAAAACTAGCCTTTAAATCCTAAAATTTGTGCTATGTAGATTTTAGTCTTTAAAAAATCCGCCTAGTTCGTCTGACCATAACTAGCACCAGTATCATGAATTAAACATGAATTAATAAAGTGGTTAAAACCTTTTTTTTTTTCAATAAAACTAGCAATGTATGGAATTCCAGTCACATTTTTAAAACATGAAAAAAATATATATATATATCAGTAGCACCAGTTAAACTCTCTACATGGAAAACTAAGGTTTATTCATAATCCAGCATGGAAACTTGGTCCTAATATTTTTTTAACTAGACTAAAGCTGTAGAATTTGTAGAATTAAACCTAGTCCTATGTAGATTTTTTTGTTCCATGTTATTTTGAACATAATGTCATTATTACCAATAGTGTACAAATAAAGCCTCTCTTAAAGCCTATATTAAGAGTAATTTTAAAACACATATTTAAAACTAGTTTTTTTTTTTTTACTCAAAGCTAATACAATGTAGAATTAAACCTTGTTTATTATCTTATTGTTTTGAACCTATTTTTAACTCACTTTTAATGTTTTTTTAGTTTAATATTTTATAGTATACTTTTATTCCACCTTTAACTCTTTAACAGCCTCCTCAACCGCACTGTTACACATGTTAATCATTGCAATTTCGAAAGGATCAACATGAGTGATCCCTTCACAAGGAGCCGCTTTTAATTTTTAAAATATAGTTTTAAAATCAGAATGATTTTAAAAAGGATTGACATTGCCAGAACTACTTTTTATTCACCATGTTACAGAGCTAAAATATCAAATGTTATAAAAATAAAACCTTTTTTTTGACTTTCCACTCTTGATTTTTTATATATACAGTATTAGAAGAATAAATACATTAAACATTTTTATTGTACATAAAATACATTTTCATTTTGTTAGATATTTAATATCTAAGCACTTGGACAAGTTCAAATATGTAAAGTATGTAAAGTTTTAAATATATAAATATGTAAAGTAAAACCAAAACTACTAGTAAATTGTGTTCAATAAGTCCATCTAACCAGAAGGTAGACGTCCATACGTGCTAATCTAAAAGGCAAAAGAAAGTAATGAAATTCTGTTTGATGAAATTCTGTTTAAAGTAGTGGGAATTAACATAAAATATATTTTTTGTACAACAATTTAATTATGTGCCTGTTATGTAGTATGGTCTGATCATCAGAACAAAAGTCTTTACTTGTTTGTTTGTAAAGAACAATATGAGTTAACAAAAGAGTTACGCAGAGAATCCCCATCAAAGATCTTTTTCCAGAGATTGTTAGAGAACCATCATGAGAACCTCTGTCTCAAAGCTTTGATGAACTCAGTAACGTTTGATAAATAGAACAAAGATGAGCTTAAAAGTAAAACAAAAAAGAGACAAAGAAGATCTGGGAGGAAGCACAGAGCTGGGCTTTCTCGCTCACAGATCTGGAGAAGTTAATTGGTGACAGACCTTAACAGTGCGCAATTGGAAACAGAAAGCTGAGCCATATGTGTGGAGCAGGAACGGTCTTTGTTTTGCGTAATATCAACTCTACAACTCTGAGTCGTCATATGTTTGTCATCTTCCTGTGCAGGTCATGTTCTTCATGCCTTCTTCCACGGCTTTGATTGAGTTGACCTGATAACTTTGCACAGAGCGCTGCATATTAAAAATGTTTAGATAGATATTTCAGCTCAAAGGAAACTAAACCAGATGTAGAACTTTAATGTAAAACTTGCAGTGTTTGTATTTTGTTTTTAATCATTTGTGCATGAAATCTCTCCTGTCTTTAGATGTATGTTAACGCAAAGGACTGGTGGCTGTTTGGATTTTACTTCTGTGTGCCACTGGCCTGCACTGCAGTTTTTTACACCCTCATGACCTTCAAGATGCTCAGCCACAGGAACGGAGCTCTCAGGATTGCCCTAAGTGACCATCTCAAACAGGTAAACTATGCTAATTGTTAAGCATTGTTTATGTGCTTGTCACAGCTCACAGCTTCAGGGTTCCCATTTGTGTGCTGTAACAGACTGGCATCCCATCCAGGGTGTATCCCAGTGCCATGCCCATTGCTCCTGGTGCTGGCTCTGGATCCCTGAAACCAAAAGTTCTGACCAGGTTTACAAACGTCTTGGTGTCTTGCTGCATGTTCATAATGCCACTTAGATCATGTATTCCTAGAGCAACTATTTTTTGTTTAGCATTATGAAGCATTTATTAGCATTAGCATTAGCATTTATGAAAAGTGAAATTCAGAGAGAGAGATTAAAAAAACTATAAAATGGCACCCCTATAGTGAAAGCATGCTAGCGTTATATTTAGCGCCTGATCACAATTTTACATTCGTGCATCTTCTCCAGTGGTGGCAGTCCTGGTTTTGAGAAACTCAAAGTCCTGCCACATATTTGTCCCATCTGTTAGCTAAACCATCTGATTCTAATTTGCACAGCTCTTCACCCAGGCTCGAATTAATTCATTTGTGCTGGTTTAGATAATGGACCGTCTAAAGTTGGGGGTATCCACCTCTGGTCTTCACAAACTCAGGAGTTCATAGGACATAAACAATTGATAACAGAGGTCCAATACACACCAAAGAGTCTGTTTTCACGAACGGTCTTGGAATGCTGGCTTTTTTTCTGTTGTGCAGAGGCGAGAGGTGGCCAAGGCTGTTTTCTGTCTGGTCTTGATCTTTGCGCTCTGCTGGATCCCCCTGCACATCAGCAGAATCCTGAAGAAAATGTTGCCCAATTCTCGTGATGAAAACCGCTGTGATTTGTACAGGTGAGTGATGATACATTGAGATCCTAAATATTCCTTCTTGGTGCAAATTGCTGTATTTTACACCAGGTGATGAGTTTGAGATCACATTGTTGAGTAAATCAGGGTTCCTTCGCCCAGGTGTATCTGGGAAGACCTTTAGCTTGGATGTTCTAATAAGAATGAAAGCAATAGATCAGAAGATGTACATTATATTTCAAAAGTTGGTGATAACTGATTAATGAAATCACACTTTTTAGCTTCCTCTTGGTCCTGGACTATCTCGCCATAAACCTGGCCACCGTCAACTCCTGCATCAATCCCATCGTCCTTTACTTTGTCAGCAAGAAGTTCAAGAATTGTTTTAAGGTGAGTTTCTTTACACATGCTAAATGCGAGTCTCCAAACACATGCTAAACATTACCACTGCTCCCTCTCTATGGGCCTCTGCAATCTGAAAGCTAAGGGGCCTGAAATTCCTCAACAGAAAAAAGCAATGATTGATTCTTGGAATTGACCTGGACTCTTACCAGGACCGTATCCATCAAGGGCACACGTAGAGATAAGCCGAAAGGGGTTTTAAGGAAAGAAGGGTAATAATGGATTTCATGTAATTAGTGTCAACAATCATATTACAGAAAATAGCCATGTCTCCCGTTAGGAATTTATCTTAATCTAAATATGCTAGTGGTGTATGATATGCCATGTCATATTTAGCCAAAAATTACAAATCTGTGAGTTGAGCCTAAATCATTTTTCCTTGGTCTTATTCTTTCCACCCTTGTAGTCATGCTTGTGTTGTTGGCGCCGCTCAAAGAACCAAGTCACCAGCTTGGGGCAGATGAATGGAACAAGCGTCCAGGGCAAACAACAGGACCCCAAAAACATCCAGAACGATCGTGCCATCCGGAAGTACAGCTACTAAGCACGCCGATGACCATTACATTCATTCATTTGACAGATGCTTTATTAAATCAGACAGAGAGGGACAGCTTGGCGGTATCTATCTGATACGTACTGTAGTTCAGAGAACCCACTTCCCACTCACAGCGCCACTTCTTGTTTGAAGAAGAATTGCAAACAGGATGAAGAACACCACCCGTCGTCATTTACGATGTCTGAAATTCTAAAGAAAAGTATTCTGTGCAGGACACAGTGTGACCAAAGCTGCTTATACTATATACTGTATATATTTTGATACACAATCAGGGCTGATGTATGCAAAGTCCTGATCCCAGAGCAAACGTTCCCAGAATCTTCTGCAGGGACTTTTGCCGTGAGAGAAAGGGCAAGGGTGGAAGGGGGGTCAGCAGGATGCAGCTGAACGTCAAATATAACCCAATCAGAAGCCCAAGAACACACAATGACTGGGCTACACAAATACATGCATAAGCTATGTGTACACTTTCTCAAGGGACAGGAAACTGGAGGAAGGAAGAGTTGAGTAGTGTGTTACAAATTCTGCATATGAGTGTAAATATGGACTACACAGTCCCTCTTCCTTCCCGTTGCTGCTTATGAGTGCTTTCTAAATTCAGATCCATTCAGGTCCAGGAAGACAGATTTTACATTAATAACTTCAGATGGTCAAAACATTTTGAATAATGGTTTTTCTAACTGGATGTCACTTTCCTTTTTATATCTCTCATGTCTGGGAGAGTTATAACTTTTTGGATTTATCAGAGTTGCAAGGTAATCGCAGGTTTGCCTGGTAACTACACAGGGCATTCAAGTCAAACCGGGACTTTTGATTGTGCAGAATAACAGTACATAGTTATGAGAGTTATTAAAACTCCCTTTATTTCTCTGTATAATCCCCTGATACACTAATGCACTTATCCCAGCGTTTCACTCGAGCTTGGACACCATCAAGGTACAGTAGAAAGTTATCTTTGTCTGAAACGCTGGTCCCGAGTTACTGGCACAACCTAAATACTTAGCAAAAAGTATGATGACAATAATAGACATCCCGTGTTAATCATACAGTATTAACCAACTGACAAATGTCTGCATTTAGGAAATACAAAAGTACAAAAGTACCAAAGGCATTTTTATCCTAATTAAAAGTTGATTTGTTTCCACAAAGCTGTAGCGTGCATTTCAAAACTTCATATTTAAAATTCTTCCCCTCCATGTGTCAGTTGTTAGTGTCGCATTTGTTGGATGAGGCTGAATGAGTATCGACTGCACACAATGTTCTGGTTCCTGCTTGTAACCAGGGAGATCAATCATTCGTACATCTGTCCATAGTTTTATGAAAACGTTCTGATCTTCTGATGATCATCCAAGTGTTTTATTCCAAAGCTAAAACAAACACTCATGTCAGCAGTTGTTTATTCCCTGCATTTTTCCAGGATTTTTTTTTTCTTTTTCCCCCCAAATAGGGTCGTGAACTGGGATATATTCTAATATATTCAGGGAGACAATTTGTCTATGTCTCCTATTTACACTTTCCTTACATATGAGCTTGATTAAAAAATTTAAAAAAAACAGCCACTTTGCCCATTTTGGTTTGAATATGTGTGTATTTATAAAAGCCCTGTTCTTTGTACATTTACCCAATCCATTGTATCAAATCCAAATAAAAAAAGAAAAAAAAGAAATAAGCTCCAAGAAGTGATTAAGCACTTTCTGGCTCCATCTTTTTGCAATGGAGGAAGACCAGAGGACATTGAGATCTTTAGTGCTAATAAGTTACAGGATAAAATCACCTGCTGTTTGACAATGTATCTGTTTGCATGATACAGAAAGAGTGTTTTAAAAAATATAAAAATTTAAAATATGAAGTTAAATATTAAATAAAACCAATATAGGTCTGAGCCCCAATGATACCCACAAAGGATGGCTTTTTTTTTTTTTGCTAATTGTGCTAATGATCCCAATCTGCACTTTATTGACAATTAGACCAAATTGTACCAGTATTTCAAATTAATAAATGAAAATTTAATTTGTAATTATAAGATTATTACAAGATCAACCCTCTTATCAAAGGACTGTATTATGGACAATAAAAAAGAAAAAAATAAGTTGTTTTTTTTTAATCAGTCACGGCAAAAAATGTAACGTTTTCATTTCACTGTATGCAAATCGATATATAACTGCAATTATGTAATGCATGAAACTGCATACGTTTTTTCAGTTTTGTTTATACGTACATAAACCTCTGTAAGTGTTCAGGAAATTCTCTGTGAACATGTAACCGAAATGAGATGGTGCTCTGAAGCTTAGTTAACTGTTGAAGAAGCAAACTGTCTTGTCTACTCATTAAGTTAGAAAAACAGCGGATAATGACTTCTGACCCTCTTCAGATTTTAGAATTGGCTCTCAGAGGCTCGCCAACTTCAACAAACCCCTTGTAATAATGTAAAATGAAAGGTGGGGGGGTGGGGGAGGGGGCATTCCTAAGTTCAGCGTGAGGGCTTGGGAACGAAGTGGCCTCGGCATTAAAGCGAAAAACAAGCAAGAGTTCTGAAAAAAACGTCTCTACTTATAACACTGTGAATCCTCATGCTTACTTATTGCTCGGTGTACATACTTGTTGGATTTTTTTCTATACATATGCTAAAGAATACGTATAAGTATATGAAGATATTCTGAAATTTAGCAGCAGTTAAATTTGGGGAAATTAAATAAACCAGCGTATATGAAAGCGACAGGGACGGCTGGACTTTATTTGAATGTTTAAATTTGTGAAGTTTGTTTAGAGCAGGACGAGACACCAGAAAGGCACTTTTTATTCACAAAAAAAGATTATTTAGATTATATAGCTTTAAGTCTATGTACAACATTGTACACACCTTTAGACTGTGCAAACCAGTGCAGGGCTGACGTATCGGATAAAAATTTTCATTTTATATTATTATTATTGTGTTGTTTTTTTTTTTGTTTTGTTTTTTTTTAGAAATAGTCGTGTCACAGAATTAATCAATAAATCGTCACCCAGTGATTCAATTCACATAAATAACTCATATTTGGTTCATTTCCAGTCAACCTTTGACCTCCCCATGGTCGTTCGAGTGCGGCTTGAGGATTCATCCCTCACTGTGACCCAGAAATTAATATAAATATACTGTATAACTGACTCATTAAGTTGCTATTCAAATATATTTTTGTTCACTATTGTCCTGATATCTGCATGTCTCTGTAGCTTTTTGTGTTTTAGGGTTTTTTTTGTACAGTATGTTTGTTGTTGTTGGTGTTAAAATCTTATTAAAATGTTAAAATAAAAGACTTATAGAATATAAAGCATTTGTGTTGTCTGTCTTGAGAAAAGTCACATTTGCACATGGTTTTTATACACATCTTTATTACTTTATTACATCTTCATATATAGTGGAACCTTGGATTACGAGCATAATTTGTTCCGGAAGCGGGCTCGTATTCCAAAACACTCGTAAACCAAATTGAATTTTTGAATAAGAAATAATGGAAACTCAAATTATTCGTTCTACAGCCCAAAAAAATAAATACATAAAAATAATTAACACAAAATATTAAGTAAAAATAAAACAAATTAACCTGCACTTTACCTTTAAAAAAAAGTTAAAATAAATCCCGACAGACAAGTGTTTCTGTTTATGCGCACAGGTGCTGTGTGTGTGTGTGCGTGTGCGTGTGTGTGTGTGTGTGTGTGTGTGTGTGTATATGAAGCCCCTCCCATCCTGAGAGAGAGTGTGTGAACCGGCACGGTGTCAAAGTATGCGTGCACACAAACATAACGACAGGCTGAGTGAGAAAATGGATTTTTAACCTTCTAATGAGACTTTCGTTTGCTTTACATGCGCAAAAAACAAGAAGCGCATGCGTGATACATGATACTCTGTACTCGTAAATCAAGACTTGCTCGTTTTTCAAGTCAAAATGTATTAAAAATCTTTGTAACTGCGTTATTCGTTGTCCGAGGTTTTACTGTAATAGCAATATAGTATAGTAACAATATAGTAGTATTTTTCTACACATGATTTTCTCACATGCTTTTATTTTCCACATGCTTTTGTTTTACATATCGATTTTATGGTTTTATTGTTCATACACTCACATACAGATTCAATAAGATGAAATTAGATTCGATTAGATTCAATTAGATTCAACTTTATTGTCACTGCACATGTAGGTACAAGGCAACAAAACACGAAATGCTTGAGTATTACTGTACTGGAATATGGGAATGATGTCGCAAACATGTAGAACTCTCAAAATGAGCATTTTTTTTCATACAAACAACCAAAAACAACCATAAAAACATGTGATTGTGTGTATCTGTGCTATTTCTGTGTCTCAGTCGATTAAAATTAAATAAAATTAACATATTAATGCACATTTGCACATCCTGGAACTTTGAACTTTTTACATTATTCTGCACATTGTCTTGCTCATGACTGGACATGCGTCTCTATATCCAAATGTCATTTCCATTGAATTCTATTTTACTTTATTTGTTTTTACATATTGTAAAGTTTTACAGCTAAACATTTTTACTATATTTTTCTATATTTCTATATTTTCTCTTATTTCATACTTTAGATTCTTTATTTGATAAAAAAAAAAATTATATTAAATATAATAAATTTTTTTATTTATTATAATAAATAAAATTAAATATTTAAAATTTTAAGGGATGCAGCAGACCTACAAGCATTTCACTTCATTTCATACTCTGTATGACTGTGTATGTGACAAATAAAATTTGAATTTGGATTCATTATATTGCCTATTTTGAGCTGAAATACATCCAACAAAAAATGGCTAAAATGCTCTGAATTTTAAAAGCTACGGTATCAGAGCACCCAGTGCATCAAAGATTGCTGTGTATGAGGCTTAGCAGGCAAAGGATTCAGGGTTGTTGACCCGGCCTCCAAATTACCCAGATCTCAGTATGATTAAGACAAACAAGTGTTATCCACAGAGGCTACAACTTACAGCACTTAAAGGATTTGCTGTTAAGATCCTGGTGCCAGACATCACAGCACACCTTCAGACGGCTCATGGAGTCACGCCTCGAGGGGGTCAGGGCTGTTTGGGCAGCACAATGTGGAACTAGGTGGTTTTATTCTTAATGGTGTTAACGTTATGGCTGATCAGTGTATATATTTTTGAATATTATTGAGGGTCACTGGTGTATGTAAAGTGGTCATATCTGCTTGATAAATTTGCTCTGGTTTAATCTTGCTTTTTTTTTGTATTCTCTCTCTCATGGTTTTATGAATTCCTTCTAAAGAGGGGAAAAAAAGAGAAATGCTGTCTTTTGGGAGTATGGAGGATGGTTCTAGTTGGAAGGAGGAATTTGGTGGGAAAAGATTCTGCTTGCCAGAGGAGAACTCACTGAGACACGAAGGGACCGAGGACGTTGTTTTCTACAGCATCGTTCAGAAGCAAAAACTCTTTTTAATTGCCCGCTTTTAAAAAGTTGAAGTTTGGTCTACAAAGATCAGAGAGAAGCGGTGTGATCATTGAGACCAGTCTGTCTTAATGATCAAGTGTCATTCTCATGTCTGTGATTTATCTGTGCTGCTCTCTTGTACTTTGACCCCATGACCTTTGGAATGTCATATAACAATCCTTTAAGTTTACTTTGAAAAAGAGATATTTTTAAATACCTAAGAAATTTAAATACCTAAGACGTATAAAAAACATATAGATATATAATTGATTTTAATTATTAACATGATTCTCATGACTTGGTATGAGATCAAAATGCAACACATTTAGGGATTCTAGCAAAATCTGAAAATAACTCACAGATTTAATGTGGCACAAGCCTAGATATTTAAGCAAAATTTCGTGCAAATATAAACCATAGGGAAGACTCAAATTGACAGAATCTGACTTTGTGGCACTTCTGCTTGTGCAGTTTCTTAATGTACTGTACACTGCCTGCCCAAGAAACATAATCACACACTATAAGATTTCATTCAATCACCTTTAGATTTGATTACAACACACAATGTGGTGTCCAGTTCATGTGTGAAAATGACTCCCAGAGACACTCTTTCACACTCTGAGTCCTGGAATACGGCCGTGCCATCAGGGAAGAAGAAAAACTCCATAGATGTGATAATCTGGTCATTCAATACATTCAGGTCGTCCGCTGACTTCATTTTATTGCCACATAACGTTGCTGAGTCTCGACCTGAGCAAGTGAAGCAACCCCAGATCGTAACACTGTCTCCAGAGGCTTGTACAGTGGACACTATACATGATGGGTGCATCGTTTCATGCCCTTCCTTTCTGCAATAGGATCAATCTGGACTCATCAGACCACAGTCCAATCATTATGCTCCTTATAAAACTGAAGTGATGAGTCTTACTAACAAGTGGTTTTCTTATAGACACACAGCTGTTTAGTCCCAATCCTGTGAGTTCTCATCACATGTGTGTGTGTGTGTATGGAAATGCTCTTATTTTCACTATTAAACACAGCTTTGAACTCCTTAGTTGTTTTCTTTGCTTACTGCAGCACAATCATTTGACCCAACTGAAATGGCAAATGATGAAAGTTCTGCACTGATTAAGTAGTAAAGTCCTAGTTTTCAAGTCCCATCTTGGGTCTGAAATTAATTCATATCACAATAATTGCCTATTTATACAAATCCAACCTTTGGGTCCTTGCCAAATTGAGCCGGAGATAGGGGTACAAGGTCTATCCAAAAACATGCTGCATAGTGAACTTCAAACTATACTCCCTCGTCCTTGCTCAGGGAATGTCAGTTAAGTGAACTTTGTGAAAGTGAACATTTCTCCATTTGGAGCACCCTGTGATGTCACCAATACCATCATCACTTCCTTTCAATATCAGCATGGCTGTGATGTGGCCTTGGGCAGGAGGGTAGAGCTGGGGGTATTATTGCATGTGTCGTTTAGGAGAATAAAAGTATTTGTAAGAAACTAAAAAAAAAATGTATTATAGAAATTGTTATAATATATATTTATATATATAACTTTAAGAAGATATTTGTTACTTGGCCTAATAAACCAGACAGCCCTACTCAATTTAATGGGATAACAATTTTCAATTCATACTCGTACAAATAACATAAAAAATATTTAAAGCAGATTTAAAAATAGTATATGTTCCCTGGATTCAGCACATGTATATTTAAATGACATACAAAACCTCTTTGTAAGACAGAATGCTTGTTTATGGCTATAGTAGTGTAGGCAGTATGAGGTCACTGAGGTCACAGCCTGAGAAAATGAAGATGTCACAGCTGTACTGATATTCAGAACAACAGCACAACCTCAAGTCCGATACAAGTGAAATTTTATACAATAGTTTCACAAACACCATTTATTATCAAAAGATTCTAACTTGTTTATTTAATCAGCTATTTTGCTCCACCAGCACATATCCTTCTGTAACTGGTGGAACAAACTAATCACGCCTGGCAGAGCTGGCGGCCAACAGTTAGTGTAATTAAAGGGGAGGAAAGTAGTTTTAGATTCTTACCACTACTAGCCAAAAGATGATTGAATAAACCATGGAGGTGTTGGACAGTCCTGTAAATCCTGTAAGTTTCTCTTTATATTTCGACTTATTTCATTTTAAAATAAAAAGCTAATGCACTATGTCATATATAATTTATTGTTCCATACACCAAGCAGTACCCTTGGTCAGAGATTAATGATTATTAGAACAACTGCAGGACAGAGTGATGCATATAGTACTCTGCTATATAACATACAGTTAAATATCCCAGTGCTGTTATACTCTATATCAGCACTCATGGAATGCCTGTCGTCCAATCAAAGTACCTGGTCGGAATCACCTGAACAAAATGAATCTCCTATTTAAACCAGACGAACACCTGAATATGTATAAAATGAGTGAGATATTAGTTAGATATAACTTCAGCTTGTGCATGTTAGCTGCTAATGAATTTTTAAGCACGACCTATCCAGGAGAAAATAGAAAATTCCAAAAGAAAGGCAAGCACAAAGCAGCTTTGTAGGAGTATTTCAAAGCCTCGCCTAGGGCCTGCCCTGAACCTGAGTTACAGACCAGCACAGAAAATGTCTCAGCTGCAGATATCCTAACAGACCGTGGATTCTGTCACATTCCTACATCCAACAGCACACCAGTTTACAGGACATTCCATTCGGGGGGAAAAAAACATACGGAAATTGTATGTAGATATACAGTGGAGAGTTTTCAGACCCTTTCAAGTTTTCCACATTTTGTTATGCTTCACACTCATCTTAAAAAGAACTCAAGTCCATTAGTTATCATTCTATACAAAATCATTTACAATGGTAAAGTAAAAGCAGGTGTTTGGAGTGTTTTGTTAACAGAGTTCAGTGAATGGAACGCCTGATCTTTGAAAATCAACAGATAACTTGTCACCAACTTGCGGAAGAAAGAGACGCATCTGTCTGTGTGAACTGTACACACGATCATTCACCAACACCTCTTGAGATCAGTCCTGACCTCATTCCAAGCCATTGGCACATTTCTGGAGAATTCAAGGAGTTCCTGGAAGGCCAGGGTTTCAGATGTGAATCAGACACACTTTCCGATCATGGCTCAGGTTTACTGGGAAAACTTTCTACCTTGATGGTGTCCAAGCACTAGTGAACCTCTGGGATAAGTGAATTGATGCATCAGGGGATTATATAGAGAAATAAAGGGAGTTTTTAAGTTCCAATCCAAGTCCTGGTTTGATTGTAGAAATATATAACTTTCACAAGTAAGACTTTTTGGGGTTTTTACATGTGTTTAGTCTGATATGAAGCTTGCGGCAAAGCGGCAATCATGGCATGTGGTGCATTTGCATTATTTATTCCTCTTTTGTTTATATTTTTATATAGTTTATATTTTGGGGAGTAGAAGCAATAACAAACTGGACTCCATATTAACTTATAGACATCAACTGTTATATTGAACTTCCAGCCTCCTAACACACAGTATGACTGCAGATCAATCCCTCCTGTCCGTTATCACACAAATGAGGATGGGTTCCCTGTTGAGTCCGGTTCCTCTCAAGGTTTCTTCCTATTGCCATCTCAGGAAGTTTTTCCTCGCTGCCACCACCACCCTCGACTTGCTCATCAGGGAGAATCTGATCATTTTGATTCATACACATTTTTTACATTTCATACACATTTCCATCATTTTCTTTTGATTGTGTGAAGCTGCTTTGCAACAATGACCAGTGTTACAAGTTCTATACAAATAAAATTGAATTTCATTTCATTGAAAGCTGCCATGCTGGTATCTGGGTTTATTTTGCTAATGTTTTCCAGCTCATATTTGTTGTAGATTTAACCCACACCCACTATGGGTTTAAACCTGAATAAGGATACAGATTTGTGTTATCAAGAAATACAAATACAGGCATTGACCTTGTAATACGCCCCTACAATACCCTATTTCAGTATTGTATTTTTATTCAATTACATTGTAATACTGTATCCAGAGCATATCCTACAGTATCAGTTCTTCGACTTTATACATGGTGTTTCAATTACGGAAAGCACAACGGGATCAATTCTAACTCTGTGTGAAATTCTTGCCTTACAAGAAAGTTGTGCAATACTAACTCCAAAGAGACTAGGAGCGCATTACTGTGTTCACTCTTTCTTTGTGCATATATCATGACCTCATTTTTTTGCCCAGAAAGATTATTAAGACTGAGCTGTAACAGGACTGACGGGAAGCAGAAAGCAGTAATGCATGACTCACTTCTGATTTAACATCTAAATATTTCATACGTATAGCAGGTATAATGACGTGAGCTGAAAGAACCTAAACAAAGGTTGCTTTTCTTTTTCTCTTTGACAGGTCAGATACCCTGTATAACACCTGGTGCTGTTCTGGTTTTATGTAAAAGTATGTACTGTAAGTATACAGTGCAGCTACAGTATAAAGCCCTCCAACTGTCAGTACAAAGAGTGTCTTATTTACTATGAAGCACTGGTGTTTGAGAATCACTCAGAATGGATTTGGGTGGAACGGGACCCCAAATAGTGGAAGCAGGAGTGTAAATCAATAGTGTTCAGGTGTAGAAGAGTAGACACATTGTAGTACGTGTATGGGAAGGATATTCAGTTGAAGCAGACTGTGAAGCAAACTAGCACAACTCAAAGCTTTACGGACTGAAGCTCTTGGATGGTGTTAATTATGTAATTATTTATTATATTAATGTTATTATTTATATATGGTTTACACCATAAATAAGATGAATGCTCAGAAAAATGAGGAGTGATACCACGATTGCCTTGGCCTTGCACATTTATCTATAAAAAATATTTTTGAAATTTGTTTTGTACTTTTAGTATGTTAATTAGGCCTAACCTCCCTTCAATAGCATGGAGATCACATTAATTTTTTTTTTTTTTTTTTTTTTTGCACATTACACACTAAAATTTGCATTTGCACTCATTCTGGACATTCATGCACATTTGCACATATTTCTATTTCATTTTTGCTCATTGCACATAAAGACATTTATTCATATTTGCACACTCCCCGGACTTTTCTATTTAAATTCTATTTCATGTCCACACTAAAGTTTTCTATATTTTTCTATATTTGTACCGAAAAAAATATTTTTTCCAAATTTGTACAGCTAAGTTTTTCTTATATTTTATATTTTGTTTTATCCACTATATCTATATTTTCCTTAGCTAAAGAAAGTATTTTCATACTCATTGATATTCATTAGTGTCTGCCAAAGATGGGCGTGTCTACAGGATCAGCCTTGTCTGTGTTCAATTATTTAAGAAGCTTTTACAATAATAAATCCATACCGGTGAGGTGAGACGATCATTGGATGCTATAACTCCTGACCATCATTTCTTTCAATTTTGCCTCCAAAGAGCCAGACTTTTTAATGTAGTTATTATATGTAGTATTTCTCCTGAAGGACTTCTTTTCGTCTCTCATGTTCAGCCCTGTCCCTGTACCTGAGCAGTTTCAGAGGAATGTTTTTGTTTGTTAAGCCACACAGTGACATATGAAACATTCAAGCATAAAAACATCCAACTGAAGTCCTGACCCAGTGAGAAACAGGTGCAGATGATGACAGATGATCAGGCCGGTGATTAGTTATACTGCTGATGCTGAATGGTTGGAACAGACGAGAGGGGAAATGAGGTCGCTGCTGAGGTTGTTACATGCTCCCCTCTCTTTCCCCTGCAGAAACAACCAATTTTAGGCACTTTGCAGCCTGTCGTAAAAAATCTTCTCACAGTTCTTTCATTTAATATAGATCATTTAATTTAATTTAATTTAATATGAAGAAATGTGGAGGAGTCGCAAGACTTTTGCACAGTACTGTATACGGCTAGATAAAATAAATGGTCCTACCTGTCTAAATGGTGGCAAACCATAGGCACCACAAGAGCTTATCAGCTTCTTCACACTCTGTATATTAGATTTCCAGAGCACGAAATTACACAAAGAGAGATTCGAATACATATAGGATCTACGTAACATTTTAAAGGACCCATATTTTACTATGACTTTACCAAGTTAGCACAGTTGTCAGAGATTCCCTTGTGTGTTAACGATGGTGTGTTAATGTTTCAGCTGGAAAACTCCTCAGATAATGCATTTTTTCATTCCTCAACTTCTCTTCATTTCGCTCATTCTTCAAACATGCCATTTCTCTCACTCACTCTCCATATCGCTTATCCGGTACAGGGTCGGGGGAGGCAACCATCAGTTTTGTTGGTGCACAGAGGCCAAATGCCAAAAACTTATCTGACTGTGTGTGCGGTCTCTGAATGTGACCTTGTGGTTTTAGGTTATAAATTAAAAAATCTAATGGATATTTACCAAGGAGACAAATAAACAAACCGTAGAAAAATCTTTGAGAAACCATTCAATGTTATTTACCGTAAATAACAACCCAGATTCAAGAATCGAGGTTCCTTCATGGCACAACAGCCACTTATGCCTGGAAGATCGCTAGGTTTACTACTGGTAGTTTTACAGCTTTCCATGTCCAAAGGAGTCCAAAGGAGGACATTGGTTGTACTGAAGGGAAGGAATTGCATTACGCACAGCAACAAGGGCCAATCAGAGTTGAGCATTTTTATGCAGAAGTGGGTGGATAGCATTTTCTTTCTAACAAGAGCAGACGGTCTATAAGATCTTGGAGGAACCACATGTTTGTTTCACCTTCCCTTGTTGGTACATGTTGGATACCAGGAAATAGCTGGTTAACGGGTGGCAATTGATTAAATTGGGGAGAAAATTAAATAAAAACGCTTTGATTGTTTTCATTAGTTATACAGTATTTTAGAAATCATTATGTCAACTCACAGACCAAGAATCCCAGATTCGATTCTGTTTCCAGATTCTTGTCGTGTGGGTTTCTTCTAGGTTCTCCAGTTTCCTTCAAACTGAAACAACATTTCAGGAGGTGGATTTTGCATTTTCCATTCTAAATTGCTTCTAAAGTGTGTGTATGGGCTTCCAAGGTCACGATCCAGAGTGTATTGGCGTCTCATGCTCAGGTTTCAAATCAACTACAATCTTTAACATGATAAAGCTTTTCCTGCAAGTGAATGAATAATATATCATTGGTCTACAACCATTTAAAAAAATATAAGTGGACTCATGTAAACTCTTTTCATTATATACTGATAGTAAGAGGTTTATTGGATACCATCAAGCCAAATTAACGTTAAGTGAAACCGCATTTCAATCATCTCGTGAAAACTTTGACAAACTTTTTTTGTTGTTGAAAATCTTTTCTATTGAAGTTAGAAGTTAGAAACAACTCGGCCGGGATCGTAATTCATGTACATAAGGCCTTTAAAATGTTTGCACTGTTTAAATGTCTTACTGCCGCTAAGAGTCACTGTGATTGAAGTCTGTAAATGTCAATCAAATTTCGGTCTTCATTCACCAGAAATTTCATCACAACGCTTCTTGTATTTTTCAGTCACGTAGGCCGAAGTTAAACCCTGCATTCTTCACGAGCGATTAATTGCAAACCCCCAAAATGTGTTTAATCTTTCACTGTGTCTTCTGTTTTCTCAGACAGAGCAGCTGTTTGTCTATCCCTGCCCTAACATAGCAGCGCCACTTGTGCCATTTTGCAGAGCAATCACTCGCAGCCATTCAGCACTGCGTGAGAAATGGCTGTGGCAAGAGTCATGTCTAATTTACGAAAGCCAAAAGGATCGATTCAATATTCATGCACAATCTGTCCCACCAGAGCCGAGTCGTTTCTGAGACTTGGGGGCAGTGTAATAACCGAACAATGTCAGAAAGGGAAAGGGGTTTAACATGCAACCATGCAATCAGAATTTGATCTTTTAGATAGTCGAGTCAAGCCTGGTGCTATCCTGGCAGCTTTTCCGCTGTTTGGGTAGAAAATCCGAAAATCTGAAATACGTTAAGAAGTGGCAGAACAAATTGCTGGCAAGGAAGTGAGCTGGAGCTGATTCCCTCGCCTCCCAGGAAAAATAACAAGAGCGAGGGAGAAAGAAAAATATGCTGGCTGGTTAGCTTTATAGCCTGCCTCGGCTTCCAAAAAATCAATCCTTCTCCACATAAAGCACCATTAAACTCTTGATTGTCATTCGCAGGGTAATGAGGGTAATCGAGACGGGCTGGAATGGCACAGTAAAGCAGGCGCGTTATGAGCTCTCTGAGGTCATCGAATCAGACTCGTGGAGGAAAGACAGAGCTAGTGACAGAAATGTCGGCCAGGCGAATTACATCAGTTTGTTTAAGGTGATTAGAATTTTAAATATCAGCTGTTAGATTACAGGGGTCAGGATCTCGAGCAGCTGCATGTTTGCTTGCTAATAAATTACACCAGAGTAATGTTGCATTCTAAAATCTGATTGGTCAGAAAGAGTCCAGAGAATCAGCGCTTTCTAAAAAACGCAGATGCAAAGCCACATCTTTAGATTTTAAGACACGAGAAAGTCTTCACACTGGAGAACGTTTCGGATCATTAGAAGCATGACAAGCTTTAGGTTTTTTTTTTTTTTCCTATTAGAGAGGATGAAAAGGGAATGATTGTCTATAGTTGCTGTAGCTTAAGTGATAAAAGCAAAACTTGCTCTGCAGATGCTGCCATAAATGGACAAAACATTGTGTGACATGGTAAAGAATCACAAGACAGGTCGTTCTTTAATAAATATGCATCTGTTGTAACAACAATAAAACACTCATGAAATTTCTTTGAACATTAATCGCACTGTTAAGTTAAGCCTTTATTTATCACACGTACAGTACATTACTGCACAGTGACATTCTTTCTTTGCATATCCCATCATAACTGGGATCAGAGATGATACAGCGCCCCTGGAGGAGACAGGGTTAAGGGCCTTGCTCAAGGGCCCAACAGTGGCAACCTGGGGCTTGAAACCGCCAACCTTCCGATCAGTAACTCAGAGCCTTAACACACTCAACCACCGCTGCCACTGGTGTGTATTTTCCTATAACAGTACTTGATGTTTCTTTCTTACTTACTTGATCTATCAGGCTATTTATAGAACATTTTGTTCATTTTAAGCTTGAAATTGTGGTGTTTAAAAATATATGCTAATAAAACAAAACTACACGTAAGGTTACAGAAGCATAATCTACACCCAGCTTCCACACAACACCCAATCAATGATTATTTTTCATACCCAGAGTTTTATTCCTCACACATTCACTGCTACGATTGTTCTGGCATCTCCAGGGTTGAGGGTTTGAGCCCTGCGGTTGGGTTTGTGTGCATGGAGTTTGCATATCCTCCCCATGTTTGGTGAGTTTCCTCCCAAAGTCCAAAGACATGCAGATTAATCTAATTGGAGCTTTTAAATTGCCAGAGGATGGACTGACACCCCATCCTGGGTGCACCCCTCCCTATGCCCCGAGTCCCTTGGGATAGGCTCCAGGCCTCCCACAACCCTGTACAGGATAACCAATAAAAAGAATAAAACAATATTTATTTATTTATTGCTGTTTTAATGACTATGAGAAGCATGGCTTGTTATTTTCCCGCCATAGGTCAATTAGAGGATCAAAATTAGGAATTAAACATTGGCATATTAAACTCACTGATTATGTCGGAAGTGTTAATATGTACAAGATGCAAAGCTGAAGTACCGATTTAAAGAAATATTTTAGACAATAAGCACATCCAAAACATGTGAAATTCTGTTGAAAATTCATGAGGACTAATATGATGTTGGCTTATCTGTTCACACAAATGAGTATCAGGCATTTTATTAAAGATGAAGCTGAAACCAGAATTAATAATAAATCTGACTTCATGCAACTTCTAAAACCAACTTCATATTTCACTCTTAAAGAATTCAATTAGAATTATAATGGAATTATAGATGAGGTTAAGTACATTGATAGCGTGCAACCGTTGAGGAATGTAAACTTTTGATTAATTATGATTCGGGAAAACTGAATCCCAAAAATCCCAGAGAATAAAACTCATGAAATCGCAGCAGTCTGTGCCCTGGAACTGCACTGTGAATAATGCTGCATGTGATATAACATGAATCATGTAGAAAAAAAATTATCATGGAAACAAAGAATCACATATGCGTATAAAATGGAAGTGTAAATGAATTGTAAATTTTTTTTAATAAATCATGTGAAAATAAATACATTGTTTAAAAAAATTATGTGAAACTGAGGCAAAAGTACATGGAAAGAAATAAATCATGAAAAATTAAATGGAGATAAAGAACTTGTTAAAAAATTATAATTATATAAAACAAAAATAAGCAAAATGAATGCAAATAAATAAATATTATTAAAAAATATCTGAAAATATATATCAATTGCTGTTATAATTGAACTAATTACAAAAATAAATCTCTTTAAAACTGACATAGAAATAAAGAAATAATTTAAATTATAAAATAAAAAACATGTGGAAATTAATACATTAGGAAAAACAGAAATAAATATATTATGAATCTAATTACATAGAAATAAATAAATCATAAAAGAAATGCGGAAATAAATTAATTGTGCTAAAATCAGGTAAAAGTAAATTAGTCATGGAAAGAAAAATCACATAAAAATAAATAAACCGTAGAAAAATGATGTGTGGGGGATGGGGGGGGGTAAATAGTGAAGAAAATCACATGAAAATTAACAAATTATTTTAAAAATATTGTAAAAATAATTTTATTATGGGGAACTAAAAATTTATGTGATGTCATTATTTGTGTTTTACGGGACTTTTTTGTATTTTGTATCATAAAACTGTATTGCTTATAATTAATTTGTGCTGGGAATTTGTGATTTAACGTTTAAATTGACCATATATATGTATATATCTATATATCTATCTATCTATCTATCTATCTCTATATATA
>JAQMYJ010000039.1:2721584-2732381 GCA_030014305.1 Clarias laeviceps
TTCCAAGTCAAAATTTATTAAAAATCTTTGCTCGTCTTGCGGACACTCGCAAACCGCGTTACTCACAATCCGAGGTTCCACTGTAATTAAAAAAAAAATAAACTTACACAATCCTGATTAGGAAACTCCACGAAGACAAATAACTCTCTCTCTCTCTCTTTCTCTCTCACCTGTCTTTACTTTTACCCACTGGGTTTCTGGATGAGAAAGGAGCTCTGATTGGCTCGCACCTTCCGTCAAAGTAAAGCGTCTGACCAATCATAGATAAGACTGATTTCTTGTAGCCAATCATAACGCAGAAGGAAAAGATTTATGGGAAGCCTGACCTACAGTAACCTCAAGCTTGGAGATAAATGATACTTCTTGTGTTATATTTCTTTTAAGTTATACTCCTGATTAAAGACTTCGGGGGAAAAAAAGTCTCAGTGATTTCAATTAGCCTGAAGACACGTGTTCCATGTGAATGTAGCTACTGATTAGTTTCCTACAACAGCAGTGTATTGTTCTTCACTTCATGACGTTAACCCGATCGAACCCGTCTCTCTTCCCGGTTCTGTCTGTAGTGGATCGCGCTGAAGTACCCGGGCATCGCTATCTACGTGGACACGTGCAGAGAGTGCTATGAAGCCTACGTCATTTACAACTTCATGATCTTCCTGCTGAACTACCTGGAGAAGCAGTATCCCAACCTGATGACCATACTGGAGGGGCAGGAACAGCAGAAGCACCTCCCCCCGCTCTGCTGCTGCCCACCCTGGCCCATGGGAGAGTGAGTGGTTGGGTTGGATTTTTATTTTATTTTTTATTTGTATGACATGGCTTATCATGTTACTGAGATTGTAGTATATAGTAATATAGAGTCTGGTGTGTTACTAGTGTGTGATTAGTGATAATTGTGTGTGTGTGTGTGTGCAGGGTGCTGTTGCTGAGATGTAAGCTGGGCGTTCTGCAGTACACTGTAGTGAGACCCGTCACCACCGTCATCGCTTTGTGAGTAGCTTCGCAATCCTTCAGAAATCTTCACTAATGCCTCAGATAAACATTAGCTGAAAGAACATTCGAGTAACACGTTTGTTTTTAGAGGAACGTACAGCTCTTTAGAGATTTACAGTCTCGAGGAGATTTGAGGCGAATGTACAGTAGTTAACCAATAAAGCTCCTTCCCCATGTTCCTGCACTGTTCGTGAGAGTGTGCTGAACTGCCTCAAATGAAATTCTTGGTCTCTGTACAAAGGGTGTTCAAGTCAAACAGGGACATGCTAGTGAATGATGGCATAAAATACGGTGGCCGAGAAGTGCAAGCCAAAATAACAAGACGCCCAAACTGCTACAGTCCACCGTATAGCCTTCTACGATGTGCTTTAGTCAGGGACGACATGTCAAATCCCTGAGCAGGGCCAGAAATCTTTTGCCGGCTACAATTTTTTCAGAAATGCTGAAAGTCGTATGGAAGTTTCCCGACGATCTCTGTACGATCGTGAAATTTTAGCGTTTCCGTTCCAAGAACGTGGTAAAGGAGCTTAACAGAATCCCCCTATTAGCATTCTTGTTATTTTAATGTGTTTTTTTTTTTTTTTTTTTTTTTTTGTGCGTGTCTTTTCAGGATCTGTCAGCTCTGTGGGGTTTATGACGAAGGCAACTTCAGCTCGAAAAATGCCTGGACCTATTTAGTCATCATGAACAATGTCTCCCAGCTCGTATGTATCTCTTCGTTCATTATTCATAGTCTTCTGAAATACAGAAAAGACAAGGAGTTTTCTCAGATAAATGCACCTCACAATGAATGCACAGCTCAGTAGCACTATGTGTGTGTGTGTGTGTGTGTGTGTGTGTGTGTGTGTGTGTGTGTGTGTGTGTGTAGAGATGGGAGGAAAGTCGATTCAGTGATGTATTGCTACCTTTTACATGTATCGCCAAACCGACCCCAAAATCGATTTTGTTCGACATACAGTATGTTTGCATTTGAGGTGGTGAAATGTTGCCATTCCTCTGCCATCCTACAGGTGGCACTCTCAGACAGGACAGCAAGCTGTGTGGCAGGAGCGAATTATTTGCCAAGTTTGTTTAGAATTGTGAGAAAAAAAAATAGTATAATATTGGATCGGGATATGGAGTTTAACGTATCGCCACACTGACCCTAACTTAATTTTTCTTTAATTTTTTACTATTTTTACATTCGTAATAGAATTGATTGACCATTGATCCGCCGATCAGCCTGAATGATATAAATCATTCTGTACTGAGCGCAGAAGCTTCCCAGTGGCTTTTATACTGTTACACTATCAAAAATGATGTGTGATTAAAAACCTTCGATCTGCCTTTTTCTCTAAACTCGAATTAGCCTTAAGCCCACGGTTACACCAATCTCACAACTCAGCAAACGCTAATTAGTTGAGAATCAGCAAACTATTTACACATTTTTATTTTGTGGTAGGAGAGAATTATTTGCTGCTTTTGTTTAGAAATAATAGTTACGGTGGATGACGGAGTAACGTGCAGCTCAGTAAAAATTTAGCTTTTTGCTTAATTTAATTAGAAGTAAAATGTTAAACTCTTGTATTTAAAGTTAGTTTGTATTGTTTAAATGCTGCTTTTGGTTTCTAAGTAAGAAAACTAATGTTATGTTATAATGAATGAATACATTACACTTTTTTTATGTTCAAAATGATTACAAAATCAGAGGAAATGTAATATCAATAATTACGATTCTGTAATATTTACAGAATCGCAATTATTCTTTTTATTTATTTTTTTTAATTCTTTTGGATTTTCCCTGATTTTCTCCCTAATTTCGTCGTGTCCAATTCCTCCCCGTCACTAGGGGGCTCCCACATTAAGCTACTACTACCACTCAGTCTGGAGGGCCGAAGACTATCACATGTTTCCTCCGAACCACGTGACGCCAGCCGACCGCATCTTTTCGAACTGCTCACTCGACATTTGGGTTCATGTTTAAAGTTTAAAGTGATTTTATTACATTGTAGTTTCTGATCACATCCTTGCAAGGCTTTTTTTTAATCCCATGATGGTATGGGAGTCATTTGAAGTGTATACATTTAGTGGTTTAAACTAACTCGAGGGGTCAAGAGATACAAGAATATACAGGTATACAGAATATATTAGGATGGGTGTGTGTGGTGTGTGTGAGCCTAGTGGTTAATAAGTGCTGATCTAAACTGTAAACATGAGACTTTCTGCAGTCACAGGATGTGAGCAAAAGTGCGAGGTAGTTAAAAAAAAAGAAAAAGCAGAAGCAGTCCTCTGTAGAGTGTAAACGGATCAGGCCGTAGTCCAGGGTAGCATTCAGGTGGTTAAAGTTTCAGAGAGACGAAACAAAAAAAAAAAGTGACCTGTGAATCATATGAAGAAAATCTGACTGGATTAAAGGGACAGGAATCACAGCGGCCATCCGATACGATATTATCACAATAAGTGCCCATTCGATCTGTAACGCGGTTCTATAAGTATCATGATTTGATAGTAGTGCGGACAAATAGTTTATAATTAATCACAATCAATCACAATTTTAAAATACTCAGATTTGCTTGTATTATAAATGTGTGATGTTGGAATAAATAAATGCAGGACAAACTATTAGAGGAAACACATTGTCCAGTTTTGTAATATCTCAAACATTAATTAAAATCTCTCACATGGCACCGCATGTTGCTGGGTAGTATGGGGTGTGGCCACCCACCGAAGGCGGGGCTAATTAATTAATCAATAGCACGTGTTAACATGTTAATATTCACAGCCCTATTTAATACATATTCCAATTAGATTTTTTTTTTTGCAAATAATTTTACAAAGAAAAATACTTTCCTCGTACCACTGAGAATGTTGTCTGGCAAAGTATAACAGTTTAGAGGAAAGGCAGTATTTACCACCTCAAACAAAACATTTAAAAGTTTATTTGGGTGTCGGTGTGGCGACACAGGAGCTGCCACTCAAAAGAATCACGATACATCACTGAATCAGTTATTGAATTTCTCCCCCCCCCCAATATCTGATGGATTACAGTTGGTTTAAAATCCTGATATAAAAAAGTAAGGATTTTCTTAATCACAAAAAATGTCAAAACTATTTATAGCCTAATTATAATCAGGTTGGAAAACCTAAGACACGTTTAGCTCGATTAACTATCAGGTCAGATCAGGAATGCAGATATCGGATATTAGTAAGATGCAATATCTTGTTAAAATAACAATCGATCAGTGCTGTTGCAAATGAAATAAAAAATTTTAAAGGGAGTTTTCACATTATGGCCCCCGGATCATTTCCGAGAACACTTGACCCCAAAGTCTGATTCATTTCAATCATCGTGCTCTTGAAGAGTCTTGCTTGATGAGGTGGTCTTGAGAACGGCTCACAAACCAAGTAGCTGCATACTGCCACCTGCTGTATCGGAGAGTGTAAATACGCAGGTGCACCCGAGTACAGGGAACAAAAAATAAAAAAAAATGTGAACGCTTGCCAGCAGAGGAGGGGAGCAGTCATTCCTGGACACGGTACAAATCAATCGTGCCTAATGTGAAAACTTTGTTCCACTCGAATGGCTCAGTATGTGACGGATCTTTCTTACTGCGTTTCCTCAGTTCGCCATGTACTGCCTGGTGCTGTTCTACAAAGCGTTAAGAGAAGAACTCGGCCCCATCAAACCCGTGGGCAAATTCCTGTGCGTCAAACTCGTCGTGTTCGTGTCCTTCTGGTAAGAAAAATGTACATCCATACATCTGGTTAACATCCTGAAAGACATCATCGACAGATACGTGATTATCAAATGATCTCTTGTATTGTAAACTATACACACACAGGCAGGCGGTGCTCATTGCGTTGCTGGTGAAGGTGGGAGTGATTTCTGAGACTCACACCTGGGACTGGGACAGCGTGGAAGCCGTGGCCACCGGACTGCAGGTACTGTACATGACCGTTTCCCCTCATGTGTACAGTACGTGTCTCTTTATTCCATCACCTCAAATAAACCCGATGATGTTGTGTGTGTGTTGCAGGACTTCGTCATCTGTGTGGAGATGTTTCTGGCCGCCATCGCCCATCACTTCAGCTTCACCTACAAGCCGTACATTCAGGAGGCGGAGGAAGGCTCCTGCTTCGACTCGTTTTTGGCCATGTGGGACATGTCGGACATCCGCGCCGACTTCTCAGAGCAAGTGCGCAACGTCGGTGAGTTCAGGAAGCGTCCCGTATCACAACGGCAGGTTGCATGTTAATGCGCCCGTCCTAATAATACTGTAAAACCTCACAGACGTCTGCGTGAGTGTAATTATTGATCTGATGATGTTTTCTGTAAGGAGATGTTTTACTCAGCATTTTTAAAAGGAGCTTTCAATTGTTTTGAGTGTGTTTTTGTGTTTTATTATTTTTCCTATAACAGCAGTTTCCATCATGTTTTATTAAATATAGAGTCAATTATACTTGATTTCTGCGTGTAGGCAGATCTGTTTTATTACAGATGGATAAATTAAGAAATGAATGGACAAATGGGTGAATATGAATGGATGAGTGGTAACTAGGTAAGCATGTAAGTGGGTAAATGGGTAAATAAATGTGTCATGATGGATGGATGAATAGATAGAGAGAGAGAGAGTTTGTAAATGGATGAATTAATGGATTATACAGTAGATTAATATTGATAGATATTGATGGAAGTATAGATGAATATTAATGGATATATAGATTCTGATGGTTGGATAGATAGTGTTGAATGGATAGATATGTAGGGGGTAAATAGTTAATATCCAATAAAGGGATGAAGTGGTGAATGGGTAGATGGATGAGTGGATAGATAGGTGAACATGTACTGTATATGGATGAATAGATGGATGGATGTGGATAGTGTTGAATGGATAGACATGTCATTATAGGGCAGATAATAGATGGGTTGATAAACAAAGTAGATGGATGGATAGATATTTGATGGATGAATTGTGTGCGTGTGTGAGAGAGAGAGAGAGAAATAAATGGTGGATGTATAAATCTGTAAACACATGGATGTAAAGACAGACGGACAGATGTCAGTGTTTAGAAACACGTAAGGAAAGACAGACTGATAGATTTGTGGTGAGATGCCTGACAGATGATGGATGGATGGATAAGTATGTAAATAGAAAGGCACATGTGGAAGGGTGAAGGAAGGAAAGATGGAGGGATGCAGCAGCCCAATAAAAGTGACGATCAACATCAAACGAGAGAGCAAATGAAACAAGAAAGAAAATGTATACAGTAGATATGTAATAGAAACATACAATATATCCCCTTCTGTTTTTAATCCCATCATGCATCTGGTTGTTCTCTCCGGCAGGACGGACGGTCATGGGCCGGCCCAGGAAAAGCTATTTCGGCCATGACGCGGAGCACGATGAACACAGGGGGCTGCTGTCCTCCGGCTCCCAGGACGCCGGCGTCACCGAGGCGTCCTCCACTCCTCCGTCTCCATCGGGTCACTATCAGGGTCTGGGACACACCCGGGCCCCTCACTCCCGCTCGGCCCCCGCCGAACTCTGCTCCACACCCTGGGTGGGAGACGTAGACGACATAGACGACGTGGATGACATCACTCCCACGGTGCTGTCCGGGAATCCCAAAAAGCAGTCGCGCGCTCACAACACTCAAATCACTTAACGCACGATTTCAGATTGATGCCAGTAACTGATGTACAGGTTAATAAGGCACACTGGGGACTTTAGCCAGCTTGTTTCCTCCTGGTTTTTATTCATTTTAACAAAATGTTATCTTTTTTATTCCTATTATAATTGCACATCATGTACAATAATGTCTGCTCTCTTAAGACCGACTGAACTGATTTTCTTTTCTAATTCTTAAACAATTTATCGGCACTATTTATACCTAGCCGTTATGTCCTCACAAGAGCACGTATAACGCCGAGTGTCCTCGTAGCATTAATGCGGATAAAATGTCCAGTTCAGCTCTTAACTGAAAATGTCATGATGTAATCAGTGTTTACCGGTTACACCAACGCAATGCCAAAGTGGTCAGTTTTTTTTTTAAACTGTGAGGAAAAAGCTGAACAGTTGAGCACAATGTACTCGAAATGCATGAAGCTTCATTTCCTGCTTCTTTTCTGAGTAGGAAGACCTGATAGATATTCTGTTGGCTTTCCTTCCATTTTTATGGTTAATTCATAGAGATGGGTGGAACAATCGACTCGTGATTCTTTTATGTTGCAGCGCTGCTCCACTTTTTTTTTTTGTAACACAATTTTATTTTACTGTCCTCTGTTTTGCATGGTACATGGCAAAATGCTGCACTTCCTCCATAATCCTACGGGTGGCGCACTCTAAACTCTTCACACATTGGAAAGCAACACGGCATCTGAATATTTAAAAAATCGTGATACTTAAAGAATGGCAATACGCGCTGGGGTGTCGTGATAATATTGTATTGCAGAGTCCACAGTGATTCCCATCCCTATTGATTTTATTTTATTTTGATTACAATTTTTTTACGAAGCATTTTATACCTGAAATGTTCCTATAGCTATAAAAGGTTGCTTTTACTCCAAAATGTATTTGCTACGAGTTAACAGGTGATCTCATCGGACAGTTTAGCATTAGCATTACAAATTTTGTTTCGCTACAAGAACAATACAGGAAAGATGCACACTAGCTTCTGTTAGCGGTTAATTTCACTTTAATTCTTTGCCTCGTTTGGCCAATAGAAGAAGGTGAGCTTTTGAGTTAAATACAAAATCAGGGAGATTGATTTCTTTTGTTCTTGTTGGTGCCACATGTGAACATACAGTAGGTTCTACGGGGGTTCTGTGGAACAAGTCTGGTATTTATGGTGGCTCAGTGTCTTAAGGCTCCGAGTTACTGATGTGGAGGTCGGCAGTTTGCGCTCCAGCTCCACCAGGTTACCGCTTTTGGGTCCTTGAGCGAGACCCTTAACCCTGTCTGCTTCAGGGGTGCGGCATAAGGGCTGACCCTGTTCTCTACCCTCAGCCTATTAACAATAAGCTGGGATATGCAAAGAATGAAGAATTTCACTGTGCAGTAATGTATATGTGACGGATAAATGGTGAATTTTCACTGCTTGCCGGAATTTTGTAACCCTCCAGAATGGCAACTTCAATCAAACCAATCAAGTTCTAATAAATTTTTTTTTTAAAAAGTCACTAAAGCTTAAAACAGTCCGAGCTTCTGTCAACAGAAGCTTCAGGAAGAAGGTGTGGCCTACATCTTAAAGGCAGAGCTACGGGTCTGACCAGGGCACAATCTTCAATTATGAAAAATGAGTCCAATGTGTTTGGAAAAAGTTCCAAAACATGCAGTTCCTCAAATGTCCACTAGGAGCTAGTGAATCGATCCTCATAGACCCCCATGTTTAAAACTTTACATCAGGAATAAACATGTTTACAGCCTGGTCCAAAAAACTATTTTGATTAACCTAGATTTTCTGTACAGAAAGTGAATTTTTATGCAACTCGTCAGTTAAAATGATATTAAGCCATAATATTACGCATAATTAGGAACCTGGCCAATCTGAGTGACAGTTGCGTTGCAGTTGTTGAGCTGCTAGCTGTCTGCTGTGCATCACTTTAGCTAACCGGCAGTTCAATCAAATGCAAAGTAATGTTAGCATATAAATAAACATTATGCACCTTAGCATTTAGTTAAGCTAAAGCTAAACTAGCTAGCTTGCGGTAACTGATGCGTGTTCCAACCTGGTTCCGTTTGTTCCGCCCATTTATGGATTAGTGGGGGTGGAGTCAGGTCCTGCCAAGATGCTGAAGACCAGCGCTCCCAGCTGATTGAGCTTCTAAACATCATGAAGGGTTTTGTCCGTCCATGTCTGTGGGTCTGACATTATTTTAGATTTTAATTAATAAAGCTTACTTTTAATTTAGAACATACATGTTTTGCTGTGTATCAAAACGACTCTTGTCCAAATTCTTTACTGAATCGACGATGGTGGAAGAACCGGAAGAAGAAACATCTTTGATTTATTAACGACATTAGATTTGTAGCTCTGGTACAAATAAATAAATATGCAAATTTTGCACAGAGGTCATGTCACAAGAATGTGTGCTGAGCTTTAATACAGAAAGGAGTTAAGATTAAATTGATGTGGACTTGAGTGTGAGATCTTGGGCGGGAAAATTTAAGAGGTTAAGACACATCACAGTCTTACAACCTGGTGTTTGATGCAGAACAGTAACCGAGTCCAACACAGATTAACCCCCTTACAGCCGTACGTATACCATGATATTATATATAATTTGTATACCATTAAAAATAACAGGACTGTGTAAGAATTGGTCAGTGTGCTTGGTTGTTTAATGATCCCACTGGCGGCGAGGTTTGCTGATTATTAGTGGCATGAAAGTGCAAAAAGACACCAGAACATTAAAGGTGTTGTCCATAGTGTCCATCACACACATTATATATACACAGGTGTATCGCAAATAAATTAGAATATCATCGAAAAGTTGATTTATTTCAGTAATTCAATTCAAAAAGTGAAACTCATAGATTATATAGATTCATTTAATTTTGGCGATTATAGCTTACAGCTAATGAGAACTCAAAAGATCTCAGAAAATTTGAATATTGTGAAAAACTGCAATCTAAATAATATACAATTATACTTTTCAATTATATTTTAATTTATTGAGATGCACCTGTATATATATACATATATAGAATGCTACGAAAAAGTATTTGCCGCTTCCTGAATTTATTATTATTTACATATTTGTTACATTTAAATGATTGAGATCATCAAATCAAATTACTGCCAGACCTGCTGAATCAAGAAATCACTTAAATAGAACCTGTCTGACTGATAAGACAAAAGTTTTAACATTTTGGAAGATGTGTGTCCCGTTACGTCTAAAACCTAAAACAGCATTTCATAAAAAGACCATCATACCAACAGTCAAAGATGGTGCTGGTAGTGTTGATGGTCTGGGGCTGATTTGTATAATTTGAATATTTTATTTCAGAGAATTTATGAATACCTGAAAACCCTGAAGAACATCAGTTTGTGACACTTTGGTTATGCAGCAGAAACAATGATTTGAAACACAAGTCCACCTCTGAATTACTCAAAAAAAAAAAAGTTAAAATAAGGTTTTGAAACAGGTTTTGATCCTTAAACAGGCTGTCGAGGCTTGAAAATCCTTCAGTCTGGCTGAATTAAAACAATTCTGCAAAGAAGAGTGGGTCAAAATTCCTCCGCAGCGATGTGAAAGACTCATAGCCGGGTATCACAAACGCTTGATTGCAGTTGTTGTCACCGTGAGTGGCACATGCAGTTATTAGGTTTAGGATGCAATTACTTTTTCACGTAGGGCCAATCAGGTTTGGACAGCTTTTTTTATTTACTGTAATAAATGAAAACATTATTTAAAAACTGCATTTTGTATTTAGTCAGGTTATTTTTGTGTAACACTGTAATAACATTTGTTGGATGATCTGAATCATTTAAGTGTGACAGATATGCAAAAAAAATAAGGATGGGGGCAAATACTTTTTTCACAGCACTGTATATACTATATATATATATATATATATATATATATATATTTGAATACTACATTTAATAGTATGCTATATATTGAAATATATGATATTATTATTATTATTATTATTATTATATTAATATAACACACACCACACTATTTTTCTTTTCCTAAAGTGTGTATAGATTATTTTTGGCTGACTCTGTATACACCTTTTATACAGTATATACAGTGGGGCAAAAAAGTATTTAGTCAGCCACCAATTGTGCAAGTTCTCCCACTTAAAAAGATGAGAG
>JAQMYJ010000039.1:2746299-2761116 GCA_030014305.1 Clarias laeviceps
TGTAGAATGTAGAAAATTAATCACTAAACAAAAACAAAGAAATTTGCAAGTGACCCCAAACTTTTGAACGGTAGTGTATATGTGTGTGTACCCTGCAACGGATTTGCACCTCATCCAAGGTCGTGCCCTAAGTCCTCTGGTATAGGCTTCAGGCCCCCTTACGATCCTGAATACAGGATGAAACGGCATAGACGGTGAGTGAGTGAGTGAGTGAACCCTAATATTACACAGATCAGATTTTTTTAGGGCTTTTTGAACACACATGTAATGTTATCCAGATCAAACCTAAGTCACTTTCGTATGATCAAATATGCAGTATGTCCGATATGTGGTCATGTGACTCGAATGTGAATGTGCAGATTGGAATTCACCCGACTTTTTGCCCCTGCACATGCATGACATCATCAGACCGCACTGGCAGTGCAGGGATTTCATAGATGCAGTAGTAACAGCTGCGCATGCCTGTCTCCCTTTTTCGGGACCTCAACAAATCCAGCCGAATAACTGCTCGCCGTCATCCAGAGCAAAACCCCAGGCATGCTTTTGGCAAAATCTGATCAAAATCATGCTTTAACCCAGATAACATAAGCAAAGACGTATCGACTTGTCCACATTAATGTCACTTATAATTATGAATGTCATGAAATGCAAATCTGATCTGACCCCCCACCCCAAAAAATATATATATATATCAGAATGGAACAATGTGGCTTGTAATGTGAACGTATCCTCAGTGAATCAGGTGTGTGTTCATGCGATTTCAAGTTTTTTTTTTTCTTTGTTCGTTTCTACGGACATCTTCTCAGATGGTTGCGATATCATCATTGTTAATGGAATTCTCCATACTCCAGGAAAAAGAATCCAAGGAGCAAAGACAGAATTCTTGAATGTTGCCTGTGTTTATGCTGCTGCAAGCAGGAAACACTGTGATTGGTTGTTGACCTGGCTTTACAAGTTTTTTTTTTTTTTTTTTTTTTTTTTTAAATCCATTTTGACCTCAAACGTCCTGAGTGCAATCTGGAGCTCTGATTATGTCATGGACTTTTTCTTTTCTTCCCCCAAATTCCCCCTCTGTGATCAATCTAGCTAATTAGCTGTATGTCTGTAAGTGCAAGGTAGTTTCCAAATCTGCATCACTACCCTGATCCTGAACAGCAGTTTAGATTCATAACCAGGCAGTTTTTGGGTCTCCACAGTTAATGCATGATGTCTGAAAGATGCTTCCTGACCCGTCGGCAGCTCATGAGACAAATGCTTATCAAAGTCATTGAACATAGGATGTAATTAATAATATGTTTGAAAGATGTCATTGACGCGCAACAATACCCGAGAGGTTTAGGATTGAATAAGGAAGATTGAGGTTTGACATTGGAAACGTGTTCACTTTGGTGTGCAATCCTTATGTAATGTGTTTGTCATCGTCTGATAAGGATACTACATTTACTAATTCCTCTTTTTCATCTTTAGAGTAGATTAGATCTTCTCTGCACTTGTAATAACCTGGAATGAACTTCAATTATCCGGCTTTAAAAACAATCCCGGTGGTCATTGCCTTATTATAAATAATCCCACATATAGACTCGATCCAAACCTTTGGGATTATTGCATAAACATAGTTATCAATTGACTGAAGTGAAGTGCAGAGTGTCAACTTCTTTGACCGGTTGTTGCAATTCTTCTTTATTTCAGAAACCACGAAGGCAATAATTTGCCGTGCCCTTTTCTTGTGGTACTTTAGTACATATTTTGAACATCATCAAAATATATTCTGATATTTGCAAGTAAAATCTCCAAACACTGCTCACGGCTTTAGGATCTAATTCGCACGTCACGAGACTTCACTGAAAAAGCCAGAACGCTTCCTGCATTTAGCTGCAGAGAAAAATCGATGAATGAAATATCTCATAAAATGTAGATAAAAATTTGCCCTACTACACTATTTGCTCATAATGATACACTATATTACTCACTCATTTCAGTCATTTACAGTCACTGTGTCTTTACAATAAATAAATGTGATATTTTCCATAATCTAGATGATGACGAGCGAGGTCATAAGGTAATATTATACCTTTAGTTTTTCTAAACTTTTTAAATCTAAATATCTAATTCTTCTTGTTCTGTAATGATCTACTGTGTACGATGTAATAAAAATACCTTCCTGCCCTTAGGCGTGATTGTCAAGTTGCCTCTGTGCCTCTTCTAGAACTTCTAGAAAATTCCTTGCTGTCTGTGATCTTCGTAGAACATTCAAGGCAATTACTGGCACAGGAAATTCATACCCTAAAATAAACATTATATATAAATATTTAATTTTATTAATTTCTATACACCTAAAATAAATCATATATGTTTCTTTCTTTTTTTTCCCTTTAGTATTTATTTATATATATTTTTCCTCTCAACGAGCTTGCTGGTATTTTGTAATTTTGTATTTCTTTTTTGTGCAAACGTTTTTTTTTTTTATTGTCTTTCAATTAAAATCATTCAAGCCTTTAAACCAAAACTCACATCATACATACAGACTACAGAGTATCGCAGGAAGTGATCATGAGGTTAATAGGATATATTTATAGATGTTAGAAAGTATGACACTCTTTCATGAAAGGTTTCTGATGGGTGTGTCTTTGTTTTTTTTTCCCCTCCTAATATAACAATTACAAATTCTTTTATATTATTTGTTAACCTATTACACCATAATTTTTTACTAGACTTTTTTTTTTTTTTTAACAAAAAAATTTATATTTGTACAGGGACATTCAGACTGATGCATCCAAAACTTTTGGATATTTTTGATTTTTACCAGTTCAAAACATAGTCAAAAAGAAGAAAGAAAAAAAACTCTGCCACTACAATTATATTTAGTTTTATACATATAAACTATTTTCATAAAATTTCAACTTGGAATATCAACTTAATAATATCTTAACAGACATCTCTTATCATTTTTAAGTACTACAGCAATAGTGGTTGTAATCACGGTAAACAGTTGAAACTTCCATATAGTTATTTTTGTGCAGCAAAAAATTCCAAGATTCAGTACAGTACTGTAGAAAAGTCTTAGGCAACATATTATCTGTAGTACAAATGTTGTTTTATATGTTTATCATGTCTGCATTACTATGTACAAAACCATTCAATATTTCCGAACATACAAAAAAAAATATATAGTATATCATTACAGAAGAATATTTGCATGCATGTAAAGAAAGCAACATATTAAATCATGTATGAAGTGAAAGACCCTAATGTAGGTTCCTGGGTTTTGCATAAAAAGAGAAAGTAGGGAATGTGACAGTTACCAAGTTTTTAGATTTTAGGTTTAGGTTTTACCGAGCGTGAGGAGTAACTTTTTTTCTGGTAACTTTGTCACCACTCGCTCCTTTTGATTTTCATGCAAAATCCGGGAGCTCATTTCAAAAATGTTTTGTTTTATGTGTCATGTCATGTGTTGCTTTGTTTACATCCATGCATATATTGTGATATGATACTTGTCACGTCGCTGCTCCTTCGAGGATTCAGCCGAGCTCGTAAACCCGGTCACGTGTCACGATGTTGAACCTGTAACCGACTCTCTTTTTTTTATTTTTTTTCAAACTCAAACATAATCCCGAATACGCTTTCGTGACGTCAAGTTTGCAGAAAGCACAATACATAAGATGAGTTTAAAACCTTCGTGCTTGCTCATGACCGCGGTGTCATTCCAGACGTTCTTGTCAACACACGCACATACACACACAAGTCATCAGCTCACACGAGGAGTTGACTCGAGGGTGTCGTGTTACAGAGCTTAACGCTTTAACTCAGAAGCTCTGAAACAGGTGAAGGTCCTGACCGTCTGGTTGTGGTCCTGACCGTAACTTTAACGGCCTTCTGCCCCTGTAAAGAATTATGATGTAATTCAGGAACATAAAACCTTTTTTTTTTTCCTTTCTTTTTTTTTCTCCTTGAAAAACCACAGCTTTGCAGCTTGACTAAAAATACACACATCTACGTCTTTCAT
The DNA here is from genome assembly GCA_030014305.1 of Clarias laeviceps. NCBI lineage: Eukaryota > Metazoa > Chordata > Actinopteri > Siluriformes > Clariidae > Clarias > Clarias laeviceps. Next base: position 2,750,303 of record JAQMYJ010000039.1, read on the forward strand.
GGCTTTGGGGTTTAAGACCTTTTTTGGGTCGTGTCGGAACGTTGCAGAGGTTTCGGAGGAATGCGTGTGTGTGTGTGTGTGTGTGTGTGTGTGTGTGTGTGTGTGTGTGTGTGTGTGTGTGTGTGTGTGTGTGTGTGTGCGCGAAGCTGAAAATGTGTGTTTTTTTTTGTGTGTAGCCTGGCTGAAGATTTGTTTGATGTATTTAAGGTTAACACGGTGAGGTTTAGAGAAAGGACGTAGAGATGTTTACTGAAGGAGAGAAAGCAGTCTGGTGTTGGGAACAGGATGTGTCTATAAGTACAGTTTACTTTCATGGCTAAAGGGAATGATTCAATGATAAAGGTTCTTAACTTACAAAATAAAAAGGATCTGATTAGGCGTCTGTTCTACAAAGAATCTATAAGTCACTTTAAAACACACACACACACACACACACACACACACACACAGGGCTGTACTGAGATTATGAATTATCTGATCAAGATAAAGCAGTTTATTAATCAAGAATGTTGAGTATAAAATAATAAAAGACTGTATGGTAGATTTGTTAACATCAGCCATCATTTAAAGAACTGAACAACATTTTAATGTGAAAAAGTCAACTGTTACAAAAACTATAAGTCACATGACTACCTGGCGAGCCCTAAAATAATATAAAAGATGTTGTTTTTTCACTTTGTAGGAGACGGCTTATCATAAAGTATAAAAATTGTCATGTATCAATTACAGTTAAATTCAGTTTTATTTACATAACATAACATAATTTACATAAATTCAGTTTTATTTACATAACGTTTTCAACAACGCTCATTATCGCAGAGCGGCTTTACAGAATCAAAAACATATGGAAATGAGTTTGATAAGAGTAAATAAGTATAAATTATAATGATCAGATTGTATCCCGAGGGTGATTGTATCCTCATTTGGGTGATAACGGATAGCAGGGATTGATTGATCAGCAGTCATACTGTGTGTTAGGAGGCTGGAAGTTCAGTATAACAGGAGAGAGTTACGTTTAAGTTAATATTGATCAGGTACAAAACGGCTTGTGGGAATTTCAGTCCTGAAGTCATCAGAGAACAGCTGTGTGCATCAGCCAGGACCATCTTCAAGGTCAAGTGGAAGACTTTACGATATCCATGCTGTCAAACTTGAACTGATTAACTGGCTTTATCTGATTAGGAGACGATGTGATTGCTCACAGGAGACGGTTGCGGTATCGTAAATGCTGAATAAGCAGCGCAGGACAGAATACACTACTGTTTCTTCCGGAAAAACAATATGAATAACCCGAAAAGTCGTACTAGGGATAACTTTAGCAGGTTTTAAAGCTGCGTTCACTCGAGTCAGATGTGGGTGTGTTGCGTTGTTTACATGCATGTGAATATTCCTCTGTAATTACTGTGTATTCTTAAATTTTCTAAGCTATTTGGAAACAGTGAATGATTTTGTGCATAATAATAATAATAATAATAATGCAGACATAATAAACATATATAACAAAATTTGTACTAAAGACTTTTGCACAGTACAGTTTTTTTTTTACGTAAAATAAACCCGAAATAATTTACCGGTTAACACATGTGGAAACATGATTTTTTTTTTTTTTTACAAGGTGTATTAGGTGGGAAAAAAACCAAAAGGGATCATGCAGGAATGCACACGTCAAAACAACTTTTTTAAAAAGAAAAAAAATTCCTGTTTTAATCTTAAATAATGGATTTTTTCACAAGTTAAGGAAAAGTACCAACTTTTAACATGAAACTCTATAAATTTGCAAAAGTCGTACTAGGAACTTTAGCATGTTTTAAAGCTGCGTTCACTATAGTTAGAGGTGGGTGTATATATAATGTAAGTATTTACTGTATATACAGCACTGTACAAAAGTCTCAGGCATTGTATTAACTTTAGTACAAATGTTATGTATGTTTATCTTGTCTGTATTATGGTGTATAAAATCATTTAATATTTCCAAACATATCTTGAAAATCAATCATTTTCGCTTGCCTGTAAAGAAAGCACCATATTACATGACAGATCAGTTTTCAGACGGAAATGAAAAGGTTCCTTGGTTTTGGACGAAAATAAAAACAAGCGAGTTTGACAAAGGTACCAGAAGAACTCTGGCATTTTCTCCAGCACGCTCAGTAAAACCTACAGTACCAGCTGTTTACTTACAGTACTGTCGAAAGCGATGAACAAATATGCCATTGGAAGCATTTCTACATAAAAAAAGTTCACTAAAGAGTAATAAAAGAAACATGGTCAATATTTGGTATGAAGATCTTTCGCTTGGAAATAATCGGTAGTGTCAGATACAGCTTTGTGCAGTTCTTCTGTAACTTTATTACACTCGCTTGTTTCTATTTTCATGCAAAACCCAGGAGACTATATACATTTTTTAAAAAGTATTTAAATGTATTTATTGTAAATTTATTGTAGAGTTAATTTTTTTCATTATAGAAAAGTTACAAAAATATGTCTGCTGTCAGTTATAGATAAAAAAAATTGAATAAAATTGGAATCGGCTAAAAAGAAAATTAGCTTAAATGAAATCATCACTGCATAAAAATACTCGTCATGGAAATGAAGAACGTAAAAAACAAAATGTTTTTTTAAATCTTTTAACCTTTTCACCCCTCATTACCAAGGGTGCCAATAATTCCGGCTACATAAGCAGTGTGTGTGTGTTTTTTTTTTTTTTTTTTTCTGATCTTGCTGTTATCTCTTTAACTCGGTGTCTTAACTGAACAGCAGATGACCATCGCTGACTCGCTGCACACTGTCATGCTTCCTGATTTTTACAGCGATGTGGTGTGTGTGAGTTTAACCACAAAGCTTCCTGAGTTACGAGGCAAACGTACACACTCGAGAAGTGAGGAACCGGCTAATTACTTTAGCTTGTAGTGTTTAACAAAGTTATACAAATCCATCAGTTCAGGATGACAGAAAGGGAAGGATAGCGCGGCTTGTTTGCGTCCGACGCTCTGCGCTGCGTTCTATCCACAGGGACGCTTCGGGCCCCGGTGACGTGTTTGGCTTTGACGTGTTTATAGTGGACCGCGATGTCGTCTGGACATCATTAACGAAGACATGAGACGTTATTAAACAAAGCGCTCGCGGTCGATTCGGGTTCCACTCGCGGCGGCTCCGTTTGGAACGGATTCAAGCTGACGTTGTTGAGCGTTGTTTAGGACAATGTTTCCTGATATTTCATCTTACTGTTCCCCTGTCGTGCATGGCTAATGTTATCCTGAGTTGTCTCAGCTCACTTTGGACTTTGGAAGAAGCTGATTCTGAATTCTCACCCAGTTACACCCCTTTCCTCACGTTCTTCAACTGTTCATGAGATAGTTTACAGAATCGTCTCAGATTGAAATTGAAATTCTTTGTCGCTAGTCCTCGTAGCGATCGATTTGGCTACTCGCTAGCTATGAAATGTACTCAATGGTACCTCTCTGCTACCAACCGTGACAAAGCGGACCAAGCCCGACAATTCCAAATCAGCACCAAGAATCGTTATAATAATATGGTATCGGGAGGTGACTGGTGACACGGTGTCGTATCTATTAGCCTGGAGCATTTAGCAGTTTCGTTTGCGGGGTTGGATTTAGACTTTTTAATGGATTTGCTCCATCGAAGAGGAAGAGAAGAAGAAGGAACGAGGAAGAAGCGTCAACCACCTACGAAGTCTACGAACCAACTACAAACCGCTACAATCCACCTTTGAATAATAGTTTTAATGCTACGATGTTGTGTCAAGGTTTCAGGAGGTCGAATTAATTATTTATTTATAAGACGTGTATTGTGAGGATAAACATCACGTTTACTCGATCGCTGTTGATCATTTGTTGATCAGATCAGTAGTGGAACTTAGATTGATTGATTTAAGGCAAATCAATCAATCAATCGATCTGCAGCAGTCACATTATGTTTTAGAAAAAAAACTGTGACAAGGGATTTTTATTTAAGTTTTACATCAAGATTTAGAATTTGGAAACATACTTTTCTGTAACTAACTTTTATAATTCAATTACAATTGTCAGTAATAATAATGAAAAAACAACTGTAAAAATTGATTTGGTGTTTTATTTAAAATGATTTAACAGTGAAAGAATTTGTAAAAAAAAAAAAAAAAGGCTACATTTAATTCGTAACAAAACTTTTCAAACAGTAAACACAAATCTGAGATGTGATCAGGTGCATTCAATGTTTGTAAATGTTATTACATTTTTTATAAAAAGATTACATTTAAAAAAAAATAAAATAAAATGAGATCTCTCTGTAAAGTACTGTAGATTAACATACTTAATATAATCTATCAATCTGTCTGCTTTAATATTAACTTTAATATTGGAAGAGATTTAATAGTCACGAGACTCCTTATATTAATAAAAAACAAATAAAATTTTTGATTAAATTGTTCTCCTTGAATTAAAGAAAAATAAAACCATGAATAAACACAACATGTCCATGATTGCGAGGATGATCCGAGCTGCTCCTAGCAGATGGACTTTATAAGCTCGTGCTATTGCCTTTCAGATCTCTGTGGAAATCCTGTCTAATTAAAGTGTAAGCGTGAGGATCTGAGCGATGTTGCTCTGGCATTACAGCATCGTAGGAGTCGCATTTCAAATGCTCTTCTTTCATTTAGGATTGGAAACGAAACGAAGGCTAAAGTGCAGCCGAGGAAAATAAATTAAATGAAAAAACAGCGAGAAACTAAACACGTGACTCGTGAACGCAGGATGTCGATGCACGCTGGGTTTTTATTTTTGGGGGCGGGTCAGGGGTCATAGCCCAAAGCTAGTAGAGCTGCGCGATTCGATCCATTATTCTTATTGTTCTATTGATCTTTTGTTGTTCAGTTGTTATCAAATTAGCTTATTTAGGGAAACTTAAATGGTTTAAAGGTTTATAATCACCGAGGTATATTACAGCTTTAGCAGTTTGCATTTCCTGTAAAGAACTTACAAAATACTTACATTTTGCAGGATTTTAACTTTTAACTTTTTGGGGCATTTAAGTCAAACCAGGAAAAAAAGTATTCCCTTAATTTTTATTCTTGTTTGAGCTTAATACTTTAAAACCTGTAAGTAAAATAGTAAAAGGTAACAAGGTACAAATAAACACTAATCACCAGCAACGCACGGAGCAGGTGAACACAGTCGATCATTGATTGAAGTGGATGATCAATTGGGTTCCTGTGCATTTTCAATCGATTGATTGATCTAAAAAAAACAGCATTAGATTTTTAAACGGTAAAAATTCTTAAAATACGCCAGATTAATTTCCTTACTCCAGTTTTTTTCTGCCGTGTACTAGAGATGCGCATAAAGTCTGATGAGCGTGCATGGTTGAGTTATATTATTAATATTAATATTCCTCTACACATCATTGCTTGTACTGTATGTTGTATAATACGTGAACTGGCTGCTGTAATGGGATTAATAATGATCTCTTTATTAATCTATCTGTCTCAAATGGCACAAATAAACCACCAATAAAGGAGAATCTTGACATGAAGAGCGTGATGTGCGAAGGAGTGTGTGTAAAATGATCGCTACTAATTGACCTACAATGGTGATGTACTCCTGCTCTGACAGCTGTGTCATGTTTAATATACATATATTAAACGCTAATAACGTCAATATATTCAGTAACGGATGCTTATGCGATGCGTCATGTGCTGTGGGTGTTGTGATGGGATTGACTTTTAGGAAATATACAAAAAGTACTGTGCGGTTTACCAAATTATTAATCAATCATCGATTGCTTTGATTTTCTTAAATTGATGATCGATTATGGAACGGTTACCGATGGAACACATCAATAGCCAATAAAACCCATGAAACTAAATGACACGAAAGAAAAACTTAGTGGAATTGGAACCATAGAGAGCACAGGTTTGTGATACTTCCAAGGAATTTGGACGATTTGAAGAGATTGCAATTGGTTCACTTGGCCGAGTTTGAGAAAGGCGTTCCAAACTGGGTGGAGAAATTCAAAATGCTCAGCTAGTGTGTAATTTATTTTGTATTTTTTTTTTCTTTTTAAACCTACGTGACCTGTGTGATTCGTTCATATTAAATCGGATTCTAGTCAAATACGCTTTTAAAAGCCCTGAATGAGGAATGAGACGTACTACAGAGAACACAATAGTGCAAACTCCACGGTCACAGAGGCGTACGATCATGTGACAAGGCGGATTATTTTGTAACGCGATCAGCAGCAGGATGGCTCATATAACCTGGGCGTGCTCTCCTGGACGTCTCTCTAGGGTCAGGGTGAGCGAGTTTCCTTCATTATAATTAGCGAGCGGTAAAAAAGCCGTTTAGTTGAAGTTCAACCAGCTCGATGCTGCTTACCGTCTCTCACGCTGGATCAGTTTCCTGCTGCAGGCTGAGTGTTTGGCGAAAAAAAAAAATCTGCTGAGTTTTGATAAAGAGGGCAGATAAGGAGTGCTGAGCTTTACAGCAAAACCCTGACGCACAACTCGGTTCAAGAAGCCAAGGAGAAATGAAGGTGGACAAGTGGAATTATGGGAAACACTTCTGAGAATAATACAAACCAATGTTTTCCTAAATGTTAGCCCAAATATATAAAGATATATGGTATGTTGTCACAGTTCCATTGTGTATGATTACCTTTAGTCCATATACAGGGTGACACGTTTCGATGTTCCTTGAATGTATCGGTAAATGGTTAAATGGCACGATGGCTGTCTGGCGCCTACCTTATCGGTCCAGTTCAGGGGAATTCTGGTGTTTTGGTCAGATTGCTTCGTCCTAGCGAGAGTTATTACTGAATATTCTGGGCCTCTTTCAAGTGAATCATCCAGTTGGAGTACTGAGAGAATAATTAGTGGGAGTTATTGCCACATCCTCCATACAGTCCTGATCTCACTCCAAGCCATTTCGACATGTTTGAAGAAGTTCCATTATAGGAGTTCCTGGGAGGCCAGTGTTTCGGACATGACTCAGATAGGCAGGTACTGAGAAAACCTTGTACTTTGATGGTATCCAAGCTCTAGTGAAACACTGGGATAAGTGCAGATTTCACTGTCTGGACTCTCACTCTCACACTCGTCTTCTATACCTCTTCATCCTGTATTCAGGATCACAGGGACCTGGAGCCTATCCCAGGAGACTTAGGGCACGGGGAAGGGTACATCCTGGACAGGGTGCCAATCCATCGCACACACACACACACACTCATTCACACACTACGGGCAATTTGGGAATGCCAGTTAGCCTAACCTGCATATCTTTGGACTGTGGGACGAAACCGGAGTACCCGGAGGAAACCCACCAAGCACGGGGAGAACATGCAAACTCCTGGCCGGGAATCGAACCCAGACCCTGGAGGTGCAAGGCGACAGCACTAACCAATACACCACTGTGCCACCACACTCTCAAGACTGTATTTTGTTATTCTGCACAATCAAAAGTCCCGGTTTGACACACCTCACATATCGTGGGTCGACTTTTTTTGCGACTTCCTTCCTCAAGTCTTAGGAATTTTTAATCTCTGACCTAAGAGAAAAAAACAACAAAGCAAGCAGCACATAGTCAGAAAGTCAGAATGGTCTTGTTGAGCCTGAGATTAGCAAGCTGAAAATGATGCAACATCCTCTTTTTTTGTTTTTAGTTAAACTGAACGGGACATTCCTGTAGCGAGCTTTTTAAAACTTTAGGCTGAAGACTGAAGAGCCTGGCGTTACTTACCATCATAATGTAAAAGCCTGTAAAAACACCCCTACTAACAAGTAATGAAAAGGCCGTTTACAGAAATAATGGAATCGACGCTCGACCTCATGCAAATGTTCAGCGCGGTTCGACTTGTTTTAATTTGTTCAATGTAAATCCGTAGAGACGCCACACACGTCCATTAGCAAACCACCAAGTGCTGAGACGAGAGAGGTGAGGTGCTGAGAGGGCAGTTTGCAAGGTGACATCCAGCAGATGATAATGAGCTTGCAGATCATTATTGCAACATTAGTGAGTGCGATACTGGTAACTCAGGAAGCCGCAGAACACAACCGAACAGGCCTGTGATGAAACACACAGTGTCATGTAGTTTAATGTTCTATCAGTCCAATCTGAGCATCTAAAATGTTCCAGATCTGGTCTGGTTATATGTTTGTGATCCAGTTATAAATATTACATTATGCTTAAAGTGACAAAGTTCAGTATTTAATTCTCTTAGCCAAAAATATGCAAACACCTGACTATTGCACATGTGATGTGAGCGCTATTTCCCCAAAAGTGTCTTTTTAAAAGGCCCCTCTGTTGCCTGAAGCTGTTCCACTATGACGCCACCTCTGTGTACAAAGCCAGCTCCGTGAGGACGAGTGGAAGGAACTCGAGCGTCCTGAGGCTCACAGCCTGACTGAACTCACTGAACCTTTAGAATGAACTGGAACTGGATCGTCTTCGATATCCGAACATCAGTACCTGAGCTCTGTAATGCTCTTTTAGCCGAATGAGCACCGATTTCCAAAAATGGAGTGGAAAGCCTTTCCAGGAGAATGGAGAACAAGAGAAGCATGTTATAACAGACATGTGACCAACTCCATATTAATGGATATTGGAATGGACTCCATTTTTACCCATTTTCCACCGAGGTGGTTCCGGAGCTAGTGGACTCCATTTTTACCCATTTTTCCACCGAGGTGTTTCCGGTGCCCAATTCTGAACCAGTTCTTTGTTTTCAGACAGCCAAAGCTCTTGGAATCGGATGGAAAAAAAAAAACTTTTCCATAGCAGCACCAGCGCTTTGTGAGGCCACAACAAAGAACTGTGTACATCAGGGTTTGGGCGGCGGTGGGGTGGGGGGATAGGTTGGGATTATCATGACCTACTAATAGTTTGTGAGCGCGATTGTTAAAAAATGGACTTTAATGCAATGGGCAGCTCGAATGCTTTCTAGTAATGAGGCTTTGATCCCAAAGGAGACTCACAAGGCCATGTTGAAGTTTGCCATTGTTGTTGTTGTGCTTGCCGCTAGCATTTTTTAAATTTACTTAATTAAAATTTTTTGCCGCTATTTATTTATTTATTTATTGTTGCTAGCATTTTATTTGCGGCGAGCATTTCGTTGCCGCTAGCATTGCTGTGGAAATCCGAGACGTACACAGACGTATACAGTGACGTAATGATGTGACTCTCCAGCCCATGGAAAAACAAAGCCAGTTCTTAGGAAGCTCGGTATTGAACCGGCTCTGAACCGACACTGGCATCAGACATGAACTAGCGGCTGGTGCACGTTGGTGGAGAAGGGATAATAGACAGGTGTCCACATACTTTTGGCCATATCGTATTGAATTTGAGGTTGTCTTCCAAACCAGATGATGGACACCATCTACTATACTTAAAGGTCATATATTATGCAAAATTCACTTTTCACTGTGTGTGTGTGTGTGTGTGTGTGTACAAAAAAAAAAACGTCCTTGCTTTTTGTCCTTTTTTTCCCATTGTTGTATTGACCGGAGCTTAAACAAGCCAATTAGATTTTCTCCCTGATGTGACCTCATATGAGAATAGCTCCTCCCCCATGCCAGTTTGTCACTCAGCTCTGCTTTTATGTATCTAAATATACTGTAGTTGTTTTAAGAATAAAAACAGCACCATCCATAGCAAATAGCTCAAATTATTATAAATTTTTTTTAAACAAGTGATATTTAAAGGATATTTAAAATTGGTCGGAGTCGGTGCACCCCGTCTTTCTCAACAGATAATCCGTGATAATGTCTTTCATGACATAACACTGTGACTGAAGTCACCTCGGGGGTTTTATTCCCAAATCTGAGTTTCTTCCCTGTTCACAGAGCGACGCGGCTACTTACGGCATCGGAAATAAACAAAGTAAAACTTATCACCTTTAATGTACTGTACAAGGCTTAGCTTTAGATTTAGAACACACATTTATCTGTGTAGATTTAACAATCTGTTAAATCTAAAACAGTTTATTAAATCTAAAACACTGATATATATATATATATAGTTGACAGTTTGAGAAAGAAAATAATCAAATTAATGTAAAGGCTGTTATTCCCCCCAAAATTGTCCATAGTGTGTGTATGAGTGTGTGTGTGTGTGCCCTGTGATGGTTTGGGACCCTCCCAGACTCCTGGGATAAATCATGGAATGGATAAGAGATATTTTGTATTTTAATTATTTTAATAAGTTAAGTTGATTTGTTAAGAAATGAACAAAAACAAAAAGAACTCGGACGCGCGTTCTTAAGGCAACCATTTGTATTGCAAAACACGTTGTCCCATAGGAAATAATGTAAATGCAGATAATCCGTTCCAGCCACCCGAAACATTCTCCATATTACCAATTTCCAACACTGTAATCATATTTTTGCATCTAAAAACAATCAAAACATTTACAAAAGACATGTAAATGAAAACTTTAAACATTAAAGCTCACTTAAACCTTGATTTATGATTCCTCTTGGCACCGGCTGCTTTAAAAACCAAACTGAAAGCGGCTTCATTTTCTTCTTGCTAACATTATTGGGACTCATGGTGATTTAGTCTCCACTAAATCTTGAACAAAATGCAAAAAAAAAACAAAAAACATGTGGACTCGCTTGGCTTGGCTTTCCACTGATGCAAAAAAAGTTTTGATCGTCTCCCGGACGTATGAGCGACCCGGCGTTCGGTCGTATGACGAAATAGCTTGGAATGCCCAGACAAATTTTTAGCAAAATTTCGGTTCTTAAGGCAAAACTACTTGAGTTGAGGAGTTCTTATGCAGAGGCACCACTGTACGTATATGTGGGCATAAGGTGTGTATATATATATA
>JAQMYJ010000039.1:2761258-2771933 GCA_030014305.1 Clarias laeviceps
AAAAAAAGCAGTGCTGGATTATTTGACCAATGTTCATAGGTATAAAGTGTATTCTATTCTATTCTATTATATTAAGACATATTTGTCTAAATTTTGATCTCTGATGTCAGACGTTTGAACAGTAGCCAAGGCGAGCAGCTCATCGTGGGGATTCAACTCTGCGTTTCCTGTATTCGGGGATCCGGGAGGATGTGTGGGGGTCACGGAGTCCTTGATTCAGAAGGAAATGGCACAAGGCGGACATGGAAGAGTGCAACACTCGCACACACTCTCTTTCTCTCTCTCTCTATATACACACACACACACACACACACACACACACTGCCACAGGGTGAGGTCAGGTAGAAAGGACTTTCCGTTTCCCTTTCGGTGTAGTTCGCGCTCCTTGTCACACAACTTTTTGTCCCTTCAAGTACAGTATCTTCTCCTCTTTCTCCTATAGGTCATGAACTTTGGTCGTGTGCATCACTGATTACTGAAATATTACCTCATAATACGCTTTTGCTTCTCTGTGGCATTTGGAATCGTCCTTTAGACACGAATCAGACTTGGATGTGTTTTTATTGTTCTGTTTTTTTATTTCTTTACTTTATTATTTTATTATTGAAGTCATCGCACCGAGCCACGGCGCTTCTTTTCTGGGTTTGCAATTTGGCGAGAAGATGAAGTGATCAGAGGGCTGGCAGTAGACTAGCGACCTTTCATCAGAATCTCATTAAGAATGTCTGCGCATCGAGGTCACGCCGGAGGAAAAGCAGATGTTTTATGAGCAGAAACGTGAGCTGATAATGAAATGACATTTGCAGGACGGCTTGGGTTATTTACACCGACGATCCAAGTCCAGGTGAATTTGTATTTTCAAGAACAGAAATGATGTATTAATGCATTCGTTTTACTCCACATGTCGAGCTAATGCAGGCCAAAGAGCCAAAAGAAAGAGAAACGATGCAAACTTCCTCCTTCCAATTATTGTGCAGAAATTTTGAATGCTCGCTTGCGCAATTACCTTTTCCACATAATGTGGTTTAGGTCTTGCGTAACGTTCTTGTTTCTATAAATGGAATAATGATTAAAAAGCAGGTTTTAAATATGTGTCAGCCAGGACTTTAGTGGCGACGCGGCGACGACTTCTTCAACCAGTCGTACATTCTTACTCGTGACATGCGTGGATCAGCTTCATACACCAAGAGTGCGTATGATCTCTCCAGGCCCGAGTCAAGGACACGGCTCAACAACATCATCACGGCCCTTTGATTATTTTTTTTGTTGCTGTGGTGTGAAAAAGATGAAAGAGGCCCCGCGATAGGAGGAGGGGAAGCTCGAGTAACGCTGGAATGACTGGAAAAGAAACGTCACCTGAACAGGAAGGATCTGGGGAGGAGAAGGAGGACGTGTTTGGAGACCTCTGATTACAGAGCCACAATAATAAAACAATAATATTAGCACTGCACCCGATTTCAGACATGCAGGATAAACGTCAGGCAGCCGGGTGATAAACTTGCTTCATGAATTTTCATAGGAAACAAATAATAAAGAAACGGAAGTCGAGTCAAAGAAGGCTTTATTACCAGAGATCTAAAAGTGTGTCATATGTTTGAGAGAAGAATGTGCTGTAGGCCGCCTCTGACATTTAGAAGTTAACGCTGTGCCCGAAGGTAAACATGTCAAATGAGATAAGTATGAAAAAGAAAAAGAAAAAAAGATCACGAAGCGGGTTATTTCTGTTCTAAGCGCTGCTCTGGTGACCGGAGTGAAGCTACACACAGTGATGACGTGATCGTCCGGACGAATTGGATGGGGGTTTGGAGATTCTCTCTGGTCACGGGTCAAAAACTTACTGAGAAGTCTCGCATAATAATGAAATTCAAAACAACGTCCAAAAAAAGTGCCAGGTCCAGTCATGTCATGTCATGTCATGTCTCATGTCCTGTGCCATTATGTCATTTCTGGCCTTGTCATGTCTTATAATGTGTCATGCTGTCCCAACCTATCATCAAATATCTCATCCCACTGTCTCATCCTGTCATGCGACGTCTCATCATGTCTCTTCTGGTTCCATCAACTCGTCTCTTGCTTTGTCCCATCCCGTCATGTCTTCTACTCCCGTCATGTCCCACTTAGGACTTTCCCCATCCTGCCCCGTCCCATACTGTCTCAAAACCACACGTTCCATCCTATCATCTCACGCCATGACCTGTCATGTTATGTTTCGTCATGTCCCCCCCCCCATCCCATCATGCCTCCTAATGTTATGTACTTGCCCTGTTCTGTCATGTCCCATCGTGTCCCATCCTTTGTCAAAACCCCACATCTCATCCTGTCATCTCATGTCTCGTTTTGTCATATTATGTCTCATCCTGTCCCCTCCCATCCTATCATGTCATCCTACATCTTGTCCCACCACATCATGTCTTTTGTTTTTGTCATCATGATATCTTTTTGTCCTGTTCTTTCATGTCACATTATGTCTCGTCCTATCGCAAAGTCTAGTATCTCAGGACTTGTCCTTCTTTGTCACCCCCAATCCCATCATCATCGCTGTCCTATCATACCATGTCTTGATATCAAAAAGGTGTCGTGTCATATGTTGTCAAGTCACACCCCAGCGTATTATCTCATGTCTTATCTTTTCACGTTGTGTCTCATCATGTCCTCTCCCATCCCATCTTTCATATCATGTCTTGTCCTATCTTCCCATGTCTTTTACATTTACATTTATGGCATTTGGCCGACGCTCTTATCCAGGGTGATTTAAAGTACCGCTTTGAAATCTTGTCCCATCGTGCCCCGTTATTTCATGTCACGTTACATCACGTTGTCTTCAGTTCTCTTGTGACTTGTCCTGTTATGTTCTCAACATGTTATGGTTGATCTTGTCATGTGTGTCTTTTCTCACCATGTCATGTCACCTTGTCTCACGTCATCACTCACCATCACTCCCATCGCATCATATCCCGTCCCACCAGGTCCGATGAGCTTATTTCACACCATGCCACGTCCGGTCTTCTTTCCTGTCATGTCCTGTCGTGTCCTGTTCTTATGCTGGTTCTGATACCAGTTGTACTAAACAATATGTAGAGATTGTTGTTTCTTGTTTACAGCTGCACATAAAGACTAATAATTTTATTTATGTGAATGCCAGTGATATACCAATAGCCATTCAAACCACAGAAAAAAACTAAAATAAATAGAACTGTGCTAGTTATCTAGTTACAGATGGGTAATACTCAAATGCAGGGAACGTGTGTTCATCGGTTTTCCAAAAGAACGATACTTGTTTACTCCAGTTTTGTAAAACGCTCATAAAACCAGCACCAGCATCACCCTTTGCATTTATTCATGTTCTGAGAGCTCTGAGCTTTTTTTATTGCTCGTTCGGGCATGAGCACGAGCGAGAGTATTTATTTCACTCAATAAAGTGAGTCATAATTTCCGTACAGCATAATAGAAAAAAATGTGCCTTGGGCGGAGTCTGACATTAAGAGGTTAACTCTGACCTCGATATACGGAGGAGATGTTTAATAACGGCTCAAGTGCATTTTTATTTTCATTTTATCACACACACATATATATATATATATATATATATATATATATATATGTCTATATACCCTACAGTTGTCATGCCGAAATGTCCGTTGTGTCCTGATTATACAATAAAAGCTCTTAATCTTTGTCTCTTATAGTCTGATCAGCGGCTTTTATGATGAAAATGCATTTGTCCGTGTCGTACAATGAGGCGTGATTTTGGCGCATGTGACAAGGCTGGGGGATTTTTATTTTTGTAACTCTTCAGCCTTGAAGTCAGGAACTGGTTGCCTGCAGTGAATCCTCAGCAGGAAGGTGGATTTGTAGCCACTGTGCATGTATGGTGATATAACTAGAGTAAACATTACTAGAGTGTGTCCGGGTGAGTGTATTAGATTTGAGATTTCTCTCTTAAATTACACCGATCAGCCATAACATTAACTCAACCATCACTAAGTGAACTGAATAACATGGACGATCAGTTAAACACATATCATTTACAGTACCAGGCGAAAGTACCAGTTGAACACCTCCTTCTAATTCAATGTGTTTTGCTTAATGCTTTATTCTAAACTATGAAATAACACGTAGTGCATTAGGTAATTAAGTAACAACAACAATAACAACTGTTGAACTGTTCTGGAGCAGTTCATGCAAGAATAGTATTGCGTCATTTGCAAAACCCATCAAGCACCATGATGAAATTGTCTCTCAAGGAAAGCAAGACCATAACTTACTTCTTCTGCAGAGTTGAGTTAAGCCTTTATTTGTCACATATCCCAGCATAGCTGGGGTCAGAGCCCAGGGTCAGCCATGTTACAGCGCCGCCTGAAGCAGATAGGGTTAAGGGCTTTGCTCAAGTACCCAACAATGGCAACCTAGTGGAGCTGGGGCTTGAACCACCAACCTTCCGATGAGTAACTCAAACCCTCTGAGCCACCACGGCCCTTACCAGAGGAGAAGTTCATTTAGAGTCACCAGCCTCAGAAATCACCAATTAACAAACAGCACCTCAGATTAGAGCCGTTATGAAGCTTTACAGAGCAGAAGTAGCAGATATACATTTCAACATCAGCTGTTCAGAGGAGATTATTGTGCATTTTGGATAAACACCTTCAGCAAAAAAAATCAGGAAAGACCATGGAATTAGAAGAGGTGTCCAAATTTTTGACAGGTACTGTATGCCCGTCTTGGACAAAGGACAGCACGTCTGGTTTATTCGCACGAAAAAGCCTGACAACGGTCAGTCAATGGTCAATGGTTCCTGTGATCGAAAGATATCCGAACACCCCGTGCATCACAGCCCGGCGTGTATATGGGGCTTAGCAGGCAAAGAGGTCAAGGTTGTTGATCCACATTTCAAATTCCCCGGCTCTCGATCTGACCGTCTATGGAATGCACCAGACAAACAAGTCCAATATATGGAGGCCCCACCCTGCAACCCACAGTTCTCAAAGAATCTTCCCGCTGCCAGATCACTGCAGCACCGCGAGAGGTGTTGTGGAGTCATGCGCCGAGGGGCCACAGGGGAATCTACACAATACTGGCTTTAATGTTGCGTGTTTTGATCTCGTGCCTGACCGGTGTAGGTCGGCCTTATCAGCTTAATGGAAACTCATTTTCACTTCATGCTCTCGTTCGTACACGGTCACTTTTTCATTTCCACTTTTACTTTAAATCGCTAAACACGGCCCCCTTAAATCTCAGGTGCTTTCCGTGTGGCTCGAAATTCCTCTGATAAATGGGATGCTGTAACGTAATGACTCGCAGCGGGAAGGGCTTTTGGCTTCCTTCAAGGAAATCTCAGCACGTTCCCCTGTTTCTTCCTTGGATGCCTTTAAAAGGACTTGGAGGCTTAGTGCTGGAAAATGTCTTCAGCGTGTCTCGAGTATGCACAGATATTTTAATCAGACCCAGAAGCATTAATCTTTTAAGTCGACGCACGACTTGATCCGTTTCGGTCCGCAGGTGCAGGGGGTGGGTTTGTTTAACGTGACTCACCTTGCAAAAAAAAAAAAAAAAAAAAAAATCTGTTTAGAGTTATGTTTCTGATTTGTACATAAGCTGGACCGATCTGATTAGGCAGCGTTGCAAATAAAGAATTAAATACAGTGACTAAAGCTTGGGTGCAAAAAATGTAAATGCAGTTTGTTTTTTTCCATTGAAGAATTGAGTGCGTGTTGTGTAGGATTTTTGGAAGGAAGGAATGAGACAGAAGGAGAAAGTGAAAAAAGTGAGAGAGAGAGCGAGAGCGAGAGAGAGATGGAAAATGCTGGGATGGATTAGTTTGCATATTTGAGTCTTTTCTAACGGGTGTGGATGTTGGTTTACTCCAGCACAGATGCTCAAGGAAAAAGAATCATGGAAAGGAAGAAAACCAAATAAAGGAAAGGAACCATTTAAAGGTTCCAGATTTGACAATTTTGTGAACTACTTAGTTAGTTAGTGAGCTACAGCTACGCTCCTCCAGAGACCTGCAGAGCTCAGCGGCAAGTCAGGAGATAGGATCTACTTATATGAGGTCACAACAAGGGGGGCTGGGGGGGGGGTGGCGGTCTAATCAGGTTGTTCCAAAAAAAAAAAAAATTAAACAAAGAACAAAAAGTGGAGGTTTCTTTTTCTTTTTTTTAAATGACTTTTTATTTTGTTTGGATGCGCACACCTGAGAACTTCTTTAAATCAAGTTGATTTAATTTAACACATTAAATCGCTTATATCACTTGAATAAAAAATAATTCAATTCCATGAGGGATTTAAATTTGTGTCCAAATTTCTATTAAAAAAAAAAAAAAAAAAAAGTTTAAAGCACAAATTAAGGACAAAACTCTAAAAGAAAAAGAATTTAAAGAAAAATATAAAATATATTCCAATTTAAACTATATATTTATCAGTGGATGAGCAGCTGAACATTTCAAAATTAGGAGGCAAATTATTAAAAACAAAAAAACTGTTTGAATTAACTGAGGTGAAAAGAAAATGGTTTTGGAATGAAAGTAGAGAAAGGAACCTCAAGCAGGTCACACAGGAAGCTGCTGTTTTATCGCCATAAGACATTCGCTTTACTGTTGCTGCCTTGCAGGCCAATTTCTTGAATATCCATTCCCTCCTAAACCTAGCATTCTTCTTAGTCTTCTTACACACACACACTCGAGCGCTTGTAGGACATAAACATTTCCCCAAACTTTCACGACTCCTCCATATCTTGTCAGCGATCCAACCAGTGATTTATGATTTAATAAATTCTTTCGTATCCACTTTCATAAACGAGGTCCGATATCTGTTTACCCTGCAGAACGTATTCGTATCTCTCCGTCCTATACGTTTCTGCTGTTCTTCAGCACCAGGATTTGTTATCTGTGATCCAGCACTGCTGAGGCCCATCAGATACAGCGTTAGCCTCCTAGCTGAACCCTCCATATGGCTGCAATCAGATGACGTCATCGTAAAATGACCTCACTGGCTTCAATCCACACGCATTCCCTGTATCGTACTCTGAACATGACCCAAGAAGGACTTTGTGCAGAAAGCCAGTTGCCAGTGAATCATAAAAAGGCATTTTTGGTGTGTTTTAGGAAAGACTCTTGTAACATTGTGATGAAATGACATGCCTTTGTTTTAGTTCTGCTCTCTAGGCCAAAAATGATGAAATGCTGTTTGGAGTAAATTAATTACAGAGGCTATAAAGTTACATTTTCCATTTACATCAGAGAGCTACACAACTGAAGAACATGCTACATGCTAATGTTCCACCTAGCTAGTACAGCTAATATTGTCGCTGCGATGGTACCTTTATATTTTGGCAAGCTTGAGATGGGCGCTTTTAAATAAATCACTGAGAACATGAGGTTCCCCTTGCTGGAAGAGGTCTGGTTTGCTGCCAGCTAGTTTTGTGCTAAAGTTACATGTCGTAAAATACAATATCTTGTAGCTGTACGGTGAGCAGTGGCAATAAAAACACATCAGTGATCAAACTTATTGTTCTGATACGGCTACATGTTCAATCTGAGGTTCAAGGAAAGAAGGTTATTTATTACAACATACCGCGTGTAATAGGGAGAGAAAGGGTGGGGGTGGGGTAACAGGAGGATATTAAATTAAATTAAACTCATTAAGGTAGGAGTAGGTTCACCGTAGGAAGGAGTGGAAAGGAGCGTAGGTAGGGATTGTAGGAATTGTGGGTAGGAATGGTAGGGATTACAGGTTGGGATTGTAGGAAGTGTGGGTAGGGTTTGTAGGTATTGTGGGTAGGAATGGTAGGGATTTTAGGTTAGGATTGTGGGTTGGAATTGTAGGTTAGAATTCTAGGAATTGTGGGTAAGAATGGTAGGGATTATAGGTTGGGATTGTAGGTTGGGATTGTGGGTAAAGATTGTAGGAATTGTAGGTAGGGATTATAGGAATTGTTGGTAGGAATGATGGGGATTATAGGTTGGGATTGCAGGAATTGTGGTTAGGAATGGTAGGGATTTTAGGAATTGTGGGTGGAGATTGTAGGGTTTGTGGGTTGGGATTGTATGAATTGTGCAAAGGAATATTAGGGATTGTAGGAATTGTGCAAAGGAATATTAGGGATTGTAGGATTTTGTTGTTAGGAATGTTATGCATTATATGCAGGGATTTCATGAATTGTAATTAGGAATGCTAGGGATTTATGGGGAGTGATGGGGATTGAAGGTAGGAGGTACAATTTGTTGATGTTGCAGCTAGAAGTGGTGGGAATTTTAGGCAGAAGTTGTAGATTGAGATTATAAGAATTGTAATTAGGAATTATATGGATTACTGTAGGGGTTCTATGTAGAAATAGCTGGGATTTTAGGAATTCTAGGTAGGAATGTCATGGACTCTAGGTATGTACTCTAGGGATTGTACATATGAAAGGTAGGAATTGTAGGTAGGGATCGTGGGTATTGAAGGTAGATATTTTAGATAGAAAGAGCGGTAGGAATTATTGAAATTGTAGATAGTAGTTAGGTGGAAATGGTAGGACCTGATGGTGAAGTTTATACAAAATGTAGGTAGGAATGGTAGGACTTTTAGGTGGGAATGGTAGGAATAAATGTTATGGCCTTAAAGAAATGTAGGTAGGAATTTAATTTGGGAACTTAACAATTGGTAGCGATTGTACTAAATGTAGTTAGGAATGGCAAGAATTGTAGGTAGAAATTATTGGTAGGGATTGTCCGAAAAATAGTAGGAATTGTTACTTAGGAATTGTTTGTAGATACTGTACAAAATCCATCTATCCATCTATCCATCTATCCATCTATCTATCTATCTAAAAAAAGGACAGCAGGAAAAAGTATTTGCCTCCTTCCCAGTATGTATTATTCCTCCCACCAGCTTGGCCTTCCTCCAGCCATTTCATTTAAGTCTTGCTTATCTCTAGTTAAAGAGTGTTTTGTTTCACAGGCGCCCTTTGAACCTGCGTTGAACATGTTGCTGTGAAAGTGCCCTCATGCCATAACTCTAGTTACATGTCAGATCATTCGTTTACACCAGGCTGTGCTTCAGCGTTCTCTAAGAGCTCTCTGTGGCACCAGTGGCAGTGTTTTGGAGAGAGAGAGAAACATGGTGGAAGACGGTTTGTTTTCCTGAGACAGACAATGGGAGGGAGGGGTGGCTTTATTTTCCACTCCGGTTTCCTCAGTACAGTGGCGTGTTACACGTTCACAGAGCTGTATTCAGATGGAAGGTAGAGGGAAAGGATTAGTCCTGGAGGGTCAGAACTCAACACAGGCTGAGTGTTTTTACTGAAAAGACATTACACCTAGCTGTGATAAACAGAGTTATTTGGTGTGATGTAATTGGGGGAGTGCTGCGGCTGTTGAGGAGGTAAATTTGGCACTCCAAATGGAGTATTTCTTTTTTTTTTTTTTTTTATGGTTTGAGAAAACACCCTCACGTTGCTCAGTTTTATTTAAGAGTGGGTAATTAGGTACAATGATCACGTTGTCCTGACATTATCCCCTAAGCCTGATATTATCCAAGTCCAAATGGATGGTTTTGAAGCAGTTCTAAGTAGTGCAGAAATTATAGAGCAGAGGGAGGTGTGTCTCTGTAAGACATTCAGTCACTGAAGCTTTGTGTCCTGCCAAAAACAAATCACCTTGAACAACGTGTCTCTTGTGTCTGTGTTTACTCCGTGTGCTTAATACCAGATACAGGAGATGAAAAATAAAACGGCACAAAATTCCAACATGGACAACATCTTCACTCTTTTAGGGTTCTTTCCATACTGAAGTCGAAGTAAAAGTGTGTAAAAGTGTCCATAACAAAAAGTTATCAAAACGTTATTGAAAGTGAAGTAAAGGCTCGATGATGAATTGTCTAGTTGAAGTAAAGTGTTTCAAATAAATCGTATCAGATTTCCAGAATATACATTAAGTCCCCAACATACAAATGAGTTCCGTTCCGAGAGCCCGTTCGTAGGTCCAGTTTGTTCACAAGTCCAACAAACATTGCAAGGGTTGTACCAAAAGTAGTGCAAAAGTGGACATAAACCTTAAATTTAATGAATGAATTTTTTTTTATTAACTGACATGGGTTCTTCTTCCTCTTTCCAACGGCACCACTCAACAGTGGTTCCATCATAAGCCATGCATTTGCACCTGAATGATTTTTGGTAAATCCCCTTTGTCACAGTTGACGGTCACTCAATAAACTACAGAATGTTTACGGAGACGTCACCATTGACGACTGCAGTGTGTGCAGATGGATGAAGGAGTTTAAACACTGGAAAGATTCATATCTTAGCAACTGAAAATATCTTGAATATAGTCAAATTTATCTACACGTTCGTAAAATAAGATTACAACAAAACAAATGTAAGATCATATTGTAAGATTATTTCTAATCAAATTTTACTACAATTTTAGGCGAAAAACATCCTGCTGTATTGTAAGATAATTTTGCTAGTAAGATAATTTAGGTATTTATTTCTTGAAAGAAGAAAATTTTCTGCCAGTTGTGCAAGACATTTTTGCTTAAAATTCTAGTAACATTTGACCAGAAATAAGCTGAACAATTGTATATTAGGTTTGTTGTAAAACTTATTTAAGAAATTATTAATAGATAGATTTGGCTAGATTCAAGAATATTTCACTTTGCTAAGATTTTAAGGCATTTTTTGCAATAAAGGGGAAACTAA
>JAQMYJ010000039.1:2779679-2794760 GCA_030014305.1 Clarias laeviceps
AGGCCACGCCTCTTTCAGTGGGACTGACTAACTCAGAGGCCACGCCTCTTTCAGTGGGACTGACTAACTCAGGCCACACCTTCTTCAATGGGACTGACTAACTCAGAGACCACGCCTCTTTCAGTGGGACTGACTAACTCAGAGACCACGCCTCTTTCAGTGGGACTGACTAACACACACACAGATCCTCATGCCAATCCAGAACTCACCTTTGATGTCGAGATCATCTCTTTAAACTAAGCCTTCTTATTTAAAAGTAGCTCTTAGTCAGCGTTTATGATAAAAGCCGCGCTTCCAGCGTTCTTCCTCTGTGGAGTTTCCCTGCTGAATCCCTCAGTCCTTTGTTTTTCATTTTTACTTTCATAATTCTTATTTAGCATAATACCAATCATTGTAATCATAATAATTATGATTATTATTTATTTATTTACTGATTTATCCTTTTTTAATACATATATATTTTTTAACATTTTATTTATTTATTTATTTAGGTAGCCAGGTATTTTCCCTCGACAGAATAGGGATTGTTTAGTTGCTGAGTCAGCAGGAGATTTATGAGCCAGAGCAGAGCCAGGTGCTCTCGGGACGAGATCTATGGTTCAAACACAGTTTACTTTTTTTTTGTTTGTGTTATATGATTGATCTCTGCTGGAGTTCAGTAAGCAGTTGTGAAGTGCAGTTCCACATGAAGTACCGAATATCATCTGAAGGTCACTATGTGAAGAATCTAAAACAGGTTTGGGTGAATTTTGGATAATGTTATTAAAAAAAAAAAAAAAAAGAAAGAATATTAATGTAGGCTAACAGATGATTGCACGTGATTTGAAAAACATATTGTTTTATATCTTCTTCAGATTAGGACACACACTCATGTTCATTATATCCTGATAAAGTGTGTGACCGTACACTTCTCTGTCATATCTCAAATCTTTTGTACAAAATTCTTCTGCCTTTTTTGTTTATTGCCACTTTATTATCTACACTTTGTGCTTTATCTTTGCATTAGTATAAACAAACTTAATATATGTAAATTGTATTTTGTATATTGTAAAGTATTTGAGGGTTTTTATTAATGGATGTTATTTTTATGAAGAAAAAAAACCCAACTGAAATTAATAAAGTAAATAATTGTGAACATTATTATTACATTAATTTTAAACACAGCATTAATGTTTCGCCGGTTGTTCGCTAGCAAACTCATATATCATAGTAAATACGGTGTATCCGAGTGTGTATTTTAGAATCATGGTATGATGATTTTTTTTTTTATGTTGTGCATCATGTTTTAATGTGGCATCAAATTGCATCATTAATTAAAACAAAAATAGGAATGTCAAAAATCTACATTTTCAATTTTAATAAATTTTTATTTAATAAATTTTTTTTTTTAAACAAATATTTTTAAATATTATGTGTTTGTTTTGGTGCTGCACATTTACCCGCATTAAAATTGAAATTGCAATTATTTAATCGCAAAATACTGCTATTTATTAAATGTAATATACACATAGTCTGGAATTAATCTAGTACCGTAATTTAATTAATTTCTTTATTTTTAATAATTTTTGTTGATAAATAAATATTGGCAAACATCCTCTTAATGAGATCATTTGTTTAATTATTTGCTGATGGCCTTAATGATTATGTTTAAATACAAAATAGTAGGTTTAATAGTTAAATATCAGTTTAAATTGTAATATGGGTCAAAATGTGTAATTTTTTTTATTTTTTTTATTTTTTTTATCAAATCATGCAGCTTTAATTTGTTTGCAAAAAATATTTGCAGAAAAGTTCCAAAGACTTGGACATTTTGCTGTTCGTTCAGCTGATTAGTGAAATCGCATCTCAGTGGTGTGTTCAGTTCCTTCCCGCGTCCTGACTGTCCCCTCGGTCTTCTCGTCTGTTTCAGAGCTGTCTCAGGCCCAGCGCAAGTTCGCTCAGTGTCTTGGCGAGTTCCTGTTCGAGTACATCGGCGATGCGAAGACTGATGATGAAAAGTGCATTGGTGAGAGATGTTAAACACACGTTGCGTTGCTGTTGATTTGCATTGATTCGCTCATTTGTTTTTGTGCTGCTGCTTAAACGACAGCGATGTTGTTTCAGTTAATTCGACTGATTTGCAAAAACTACAAGGTTAAAATCAGACAAAACATCTTAACATCCAACCTGCTACAACCTAGCAACCACCTGGTACCTCAGAACAGCCACGCCTAGCAACAGCTGGGTTAGCATAGCAGTGCGGGATTATATTAATGCTTAACTTTTGTACATTTTAATATTTTACACCTTTTATAAATGTTTAGCTTTTGGCTTTTTTGTATGCTTAACTCAAATCACGTCACTTTTCCTACGTAGAATTTTTTTCTTGTTTCTTCCTTTTTTTATTTTCTTTCTTCCTTGTTTTTTTGTACCTTGAATTGTTTTTCTTTAATTCTTTCCTTCTTTCTTTTTTTCTGCCTGTCATTTTACATACATCTTAGTTTTTCTTGTTATTTTTTCATAATGCTTTTTCTTTCTTTTTTTTTTTTTCTTTCTTTTTTTTTATCTTTACTATTTATCTTTTTTATTCATCTTTTAATTTTTTTCTTTCTTTCTTTCCCTTTTTCTTTTATCTTGTCTTTCTTTCTATCTTCGTTCTTTCTTTCTTTCTTTCTTTTTCTTTCTATCCTTTCTATCCCCTTTCTTTTCTTTCCCTTTTTCTTTTATATCTTCTTTCTTTCTTTCTTTCTTTCTCTCCTTTTCTTTTATATCTCATTTCTTTCTTTCCTTCTTCCTTTGAATAATTAAACCTGTAATCATTAATCGTGCATTAGTGTCGATGTGTCAGGATAGTTTGTAACACGTCACAGATGAACCGCTTCAGGTGAGTGTAGCTGAAGTCACAGAGCCGGAGGTGTGGGTTTATTGACAACAACAACAACAACAACAACAAGGCTATGGGGAGAAAACCTCTAAGCTGTTTCTAAGATTTTCTTGTGTCTGTGTCTGTGTGCGTGTATGTCTGTGTGCGTGTATGTCTGTGTGCGTGTGCGTGTGCGTGTGCGCGTGTGTGTGTGTGTGTTGCAGATGAGTCTTTACAAGAGTTTTCCGCCTTCCTCAGGAACTTGGAGGACCAGAGGGAGCTGATGGTAGGTGTGCCCACACACACACATGCACACACACATGCACACACACAGAGCTCGTATTGTTTCTGCGCGGCAACAAACCGCTGCCTTGTTTTTTCCTTGTGTAGCAAAAGATTACTGAAGTGCAAAGATATTAGAGCACATGAGCCACTACAATACCTCGGCTCGATAAGTATTCACTCCCTTTCCTAAACCTACCCCTTAAACACTCTCAGGAGTTAACCAGTTGCCTCCAGGGTCACTAATCACTGATTATTGCTCAGCACCTTTGTGGAATTCCATCATTTGATAACATGACACATGAGATAAGTGATATAGAAGTTTTCCAAAATACACATACAGTCCATTAAAACTAGATAACGTGTGAGAGCCAAGCAAGAAATCAGCTGCCTGAAGAGCTGCAACAAAGGATTCAGATCTGGGTGTATATACTTAAGAAATTAGGGAATTTCCGACCAAATTCACTGCATTTATGTTGCATGATGTGTTGTTTGGATGAGGGAAAACCTTCAGCTCCTTGGAGACAACAGAACCCAACCCAACTCTAACTTTTCAGTTCATTGCGTTTATGTATGGTTTTTCAGACGTGGTTTTAGAATTTAAAAACTGATCGACTGAAACAACTTCAGGATCCTGACCAGGATAAAGCGCTTTATGAAGGCGAGTGAAGTTGGACGTGTTTTTATGTGCATTTCCAGTGAGAAGGGCGACTCCAGTGCCAGCCTCAGACTAACAGTTACTCTATGCCACACACACACACACACACACACACACACACACACACACACACACACACACACACACGTCCGTGGCCACAGTGAGTTTTCCACAGGAAATGGTTGTTTTGTTCTGCTGGTGGTTATTGGCTGCGTGCTGGGGTGATTCTCTACTGAATGCAGGCATTAGTTCAAATCACATCTTCTCTCTGCTGATCCCCAGCATTTAACATCTGTTTAGGTTAATCACCTTTAAAAGAAATGACCATTTTAATGTTTATTATAGATCAGTGGTCAGTGTGACAAATTCTCAGACTGTCCACTAGGGGCATCAATTCTGTTTATGGCAGGGAATGAATGAACGAATAAATGAATGAATGAATTATTTTAATTTGATATTTCTTAATAAGGATGAACCTATAACATTTTTAAGATTATCAGTCAAAGTCAATTTTATTTTAAATTCACATTTAACACAACACAGCTGACCAAAGTGTTGTACAATCCTAAAACAGCTGCAAACATAGAAACACACATAAAAACACACAATTAAAAAAATGAATAATAATAAAATTAAAGTAAAACAAACAACAATAGGAAGTCCAAACTCGTTGCATAAAATAATCAAATACAACAATAATAAAAAAAAAGTTTTTTCATGCAAATACACTATACAATATCATGTTTTTCCATCCTTCTGTCTTGCATTTCTTTTTTCTTTTTTTTCTTCTTTGCCTGCTTGCTTTTGTATTTCAGTTTTTATTTATTGCTTTTATTTTTCATTTTACATATTCCTTCTTACTTACCTTTGCTTAGTTTCATTTTTGCCTTTTTTTTCCCACCTTTCCTATTTCACTGATTTCTTTCTTTCTTTCTTTCTTTCTTTCTTTGTTCTTCTTAATTGCATGTTCACTGTTATGTTTCATCTTTCTTTTTTCCTCATGTTTTTTTTCTTGCTTTGATTTTTTCCCCTTATTTGTTACATATTTTCCTTTTTGTTTATACAGTGGAACCTCGGATTGCGAGTAAGGTGGTTTGCAAGTCCGCAAGACGAGCAAAGATTTTTAATACATTTTGATTTGGAAAACGAACAAGTCTTGGTTTACGAGCACCGAGTATCATGTATCACACATGCGCTTCATGTTTTGACGCCGAGTGTCACGTGATCACAACTGAGCTAATGGTTTTTCTTTCTTGCCCTGCGGAATTGTGGGTAATCGTCTCCCCTGCTGGGTCTTAGTGCTCGTCTCTTACTGGTATAATCAACATCCCTGCACGCGTGTACTGTTTACTATAACACTTTGACCACGTGTGTGTGTGTGTGTGTGTGTGTGTGTGTGTGTGTGTGTGTGTGTGTGTGTGTGTAAAACACTGTACTGTTTATTATAACTTATAACTTTATTATAACTTTTTGTTTATATTTCATTTCATTCCTGATGTTTTTTTTTTGTTTGTTTTTTGCTTGTTTTTTTGTTTTTGTTGTTTTTATTTAATTGATTTCTTGCATTTCCATTCATTAATTATTTAACTTTCTTGATACATTAACTAACCAATATTTACATGGAAACATATGAATAGAACATCTGATAATTAATTATTTTAGAAACTTTTATTCTGTTTATTATTTTGGAAACAAATAGCAGATAATGTGCTGAGTTTTGACAGTGACTTGTATTCGCTCTTGTTTTATGGCTCTATTTCTTTATAACCCTCATTAAGTATTTGCATCAGAGTTTGAGATTAGAAAAACTTCATGAGCATGTGCTGGTGGCCTGAATGTGTCGTTCTGGTGCTCAGTAAGCAGAGTAAAGCCTGCGCCGGCCCTGCCCAAAACTAAACTCACACCAGCTGGATTGTTTTGAAGACAGATCCGGGGCCTCCACCCAATCACAACACAGCAGAGGGCTGATGTCATGCAGTATGGTGGAGCAGCAGAGCTCAGGCAGGGTGTGCAGGCTGGGACATGCTGAGACAGAGGGAGACAGAAAAAGAAAATGGATCATGGGTGAAAACGACTAATAAAAAGTTATACAGTAGTTATAAGCATACAACGATCAAGGTCAACATTTGGGCAAAATGTGTTTCCTTAAAGATCTTAAATGTTTTTTGTTTTTTTTTGCTTTGTACGGTTTGATGTTGGTCTTGTGAGCACTAAATACTCACGATATCTTTGTAATATCTTACTAGTCCTATTTGTTATCAAGATATGGACTGTGTGTAATGATTGAGAGATTATAAATGGGCATGTCTACACATTCTACAGAAGTTGTTGACATTAAAAAACGTGCTCCGCAGCTCACGCTTTTAAAAAGAAGTTCAGATACGAGACTCTGAGAGCTGAGACTTATTTGTTTTGTGCTGCGTGAAAATCCTTTATAGCTACAAACAAATCAAATTCAATTCAAATTTTGATTTGTTACATACAAAACCATACACGCAGTGAAATGCTTACACGACTGTAAGTGACCTTGAAAAGGAAAAAAAAAAAAAGTAAGGAGGCATAAATGCTAATAGGAAAGAATAAAAGATATAAAATCTACTATCATTTGTTACAATAAAATAAAGTGTAAAGTAGAAATATGTAAAAATGTAAGAACTGTAAAAATAAACTTTATTAAGTATAGATGTGCAGACAATGAGCCGTGGTGATATTGTCCATCTTTAAAGTGCATTAGTGCAAAAGTAGAAAAGAAAACACCGGGAGCCACAAAACCACTTTGACATCTAAAATAATTATAACACAACATATTTTGTTTTTTTACCTTCATGCTTCACCCACCCACCAGTCCGAACTGTCCACCTGCAGCAAACCAAAAATGCCGTTTGCTTCTGTGTGCCGTCATCCTTTTATCGCGTACACTGGAGCATGCAGTCATCTGTCAATCTGAATAAAACTGGGGGTCGAAAAGCTCAGTAAATCGCGTGTCGGCGGATGTCGTAGTCCTTTTGTATGTAAACATAAAACCAGAATGTGTAAACCACAATGTGCAACCATAAACCAGAATGTGCAAACATAAATCATAGAAATCATTCAGCTTAATAGCAAGGTTTGCAATTTGTGACGGTAACTGCATCAAGAGTTTAGCTTAAACCTTGTTGCCGCTGTTAGAACAGTTCATCCAGGGGTGTAGGTGGAGTTAAACCCTATTAAAATGCCAGAATGGGAATGTCTGTGTCTGCATAACATTGGTTTAAATTTAGACATGTTTATATTTTGGAAAATAAAACCAACCAAGTTAATATTGTGAGTTGGGACAAACTGTAATAATTGCAGGAATGAGTGGTGATGGTCACAATTTCACAGGATAGATCAAGAGAATTAACAACATGGGATTGATCAAAAGTCTGGGGTAGCAAGTGGAATTGGTCAGTAACATCTGCAGAAATGGACAGTGTGGATCAGGAGATTGGTCAAGTGTGTCTTTAAGAGCAGGCAAAAATAATAAAAAGTTGTTTCCAAAAAGGAGGAGGATTGATCAACAGAATCTGCAGGACAAGATTGATCAGAATGTCTGCTGGAGCAAGTGGGATTAGTCTAGAATGTCTGTAGGAGTGGACAGGATTAAACAAATGTGTCCAGGGGCAGACGGGAGTGGTCAAATATGCGCTCTAGGAGTAAGTGATATTTGTCAAGGGTGTCTGTGGGATTGGAAAGGATTGGTCAAAAATGTTTTCCAGGAGGAAGGGAATTGGCCAAAAGTGTCTCCGGTTCCAAAAGAATGGAACTCGTTGTTCATGTGGGATTGATCAAAAGTGTGTCCATGATAGCACAGGATTGTCTAAGAGTGTCTACAGGAGTAGATGGGATTGGTGAGGATTGTTCAAGACTACCCGTGGGAGCATATGGGATTGAGCAACAGTGTCTGCAAGAGCATGTGGGATTGGCCAAGAGTGCCTGTGTGAGAGAATGGGATTAGTCAAGAGTATCTACAGGACTGGCAAACCATGTCTGCAAGAGAATGTGGGATTGGTCAAGAGTGTCTGCAGGAGCAGACAGCAATAGTCAAAGGTGTCTGCAGGATTGGGCAGGATTGTCTAATTGTGTTGGCAAGTAGGGTTAAGTCAAGATTATATGCAGAAAGTACTTGATTATTCATGAGTGTCTACAGGGGTAGGTGGGATTTTTCAAAATCGTCTGCATCAGTGGATGGTGTTAGTCTAGACCAGTGGACGGCAACCTTAAACACTCAAAGAGCCATTTGAACCCGTTTCCCGCAGAAAAGTTAACACCGGGAGCCACAAAACCCCTTTGACATCTAAAATGATGATAACGCAACATATATTGTTTTTTTTTACCTTCACGCTATGTATAAAAAAAAACTATAGTGTGATTATATTGCATTTATGAAATCAATGAACTGCACCAGAGAAAATTATAACAAAAACGACCACAAGAAAAACCTCCAGAATGCTGGGTTGAAGATTACTTTGAAATAAAATACTGCGGGTTGCAGACCCCTGGTCTAGACTATTTGCAGGAAGGTACAGGATTGGCCAACATGCAGTATTGGTCATATGTTTTCAGAAACAGACGGAAATGGGCAAGAGTGTCTGCAGGAGTGGACTAGATTGACCAAAAGTGTCTGCAGACTTGGACAGGATTGTTCGCATTTGTTGGCAAGAACAAGTGGAGGGTGTCTGTGCAGAGGACTGTCGAAGACGGTCTACAGGAGTAGGTGGGATTGGTCACGAGTGTCCGCATGAGATGATGGAATTAGTCAGGTGAATCTTCAGGAAAATACAAGCTTGGTCAAGAGTGTCTGTAGAAGCAGATTGATTATTTAATTATTTGTCTGCAGAAGTGGACTTGATTGGCCAACAATTGAAACAATGTTTGACTGTTTGTCAGGTGTGTTCGCAAGAGCAAGTGGGACTGGTGAAGATTATGTTGCAGGAGTTAACAGAATTTTCCAAGAGTGGTTACAGCAGTAGGTGGGGTTAGTCAAGAGTGTATGAGAGGATGGAATTGGTAAAGAGTTTCTCCAAGAGAACCAGGATTGATCTGGAGAGCAGACTGTATTATTTAAGTGCATCTGCAGTAGTTGACCTGATTGACCAAAAATGTCAGCAGGGCTTGTCAGGATTGTTCAAGTATGTTTGCAAAAGCAAGTGGGATTATACAAGAGTGTCTACAGTAGTAGGTGAGATTGGTCAAGAGTGTCTGTGTGAGAGAATAGGTTTGGTTGAGACTATCTGCAGGAGTGTGCAAGGTTGGTCAAGAGTGTTTCCAAGATCGTGCAGATCGGATGGAGCAATTCTTTGAGACTTGGTAGGACAGGAGATAAAAAATGTCCAAATGTCCAAAAATACCATAACCTCTACATACAGTAAATCCTTAGCAGAAACACCACTTCTAGCCAGTTACTTTCAATGCTATCTGTATGTTTCATAAAAAATAGAACAAATAATGTACAGATGAGTTGTTAGAAAAGTGATTAAACTATTTCCGCGGCTTTTTTGGCGCCTAAATATATTCTTAATGGTATTTTTAGCTGCTAATGAATGCTAATCTCGATTGCCTGATTAATTCAGTTCAGCAGTTGTGTGTCTCGTTTGGTCCAAGGCGGATCTGGATGTAGATGGGAGGCAAATGAAATGTTTTTCAAGAATGCAGATTTGTTACCATTCATGTAAATTTGGAGGGAAAAGTCTTCTCGATTCATTCTAGGAAATGTCAAAAGTATGGGGATGCATTTTGATTTCATGCCAAGAACATAATCAAAACTAAAGGACAGCTGATAAAATCCGCTCGTGAGAAGATATTTTGCATGTCAGCATACATAAGTTATTGGAGGAACATCTTCGACACTGAGTTCTAAACGGTCTTAAGACACACACGTGCTGAGTCCAGAACGTAATGCATCATGGATGTAACACATGTCGTCTTCAACAGATGGCGAACATCACCGAGACACTGATGAAGCCTTTAGAGAAGTTTCGGAAGGAACAGCTGGGTTCAGCCAAGGTACTCAGTACAGTTCTTTTCCTTGTCTTTACATCAACAACGTTGTCATCACGAGGTTAAAAATAGCACATTTGAACTTTTTATTATTATTATTTTTTTTTTTGGTCTGCTTTTAGGCAGAGAGGAAGAAATACGAGAAGGAAACCGAGAAGTATTACACGGGTTTGGAGAAACTGTTGAACATGTCAGCGAAGAAGAAGGAGCCGCAGCTGCAAGAGGTATGTGTATCATCTCCTGACAAGCACAAGATCTACCGCATGAGCACAAGACCCACGTGAAAATGACTTGAAGGAACCATGATGCACTGGGAGTTTATTTAAACATGAGCTGGGGATGATGGTGGCTGTGGTTTCTAGTTGTCCATCAGTTTCGGACTTTAAAGGGACTTTTGGAGACGTAGTGTGGACTGGGGTGTGAGTTAAAGCTGTAACTGTGTGTGTGTGTGTGTGTGTGTGTGTGTGTGTGTGTGTGTGTGAATCCTGACACTTGGTGTTAGAGCAGCCTGACTCTACCGCTGCACACTCGCTGTTTTTTTTTTATTTTCACCTCCTACACACTTCTGGCCTGTTGTGGCATTCTGTTCATTCTCTCTCTCTCTCTCTCTCTCTCACTTACTAATTCTGTCTCTTTCTCTCACTTTCTCTTATTGTCCATCTCTGTTTCTGTCCCTTTCTCACTCTCGCTCTCTCAGTTCAGGTCATAAGGGCTTTAATGGCATGAATGGTGACGAAAAAAATACATTGTTGCCAAAGCAATTCTAAAAACATTGACTACATTATAAATATATACATCGGCTTGAGTTTATAAACAAGTATAAACATATGAAATATGAGAACACAGTAGGTTATAAACATATTAAATATGTCTTTTTAACCAGAAAAAAAGAACAAAAACAACAACAAAACCCATCAATATTAACAACAATAAGAACTAATAGATAATTATCTGAACAACGGTGAAAAGTGTTAAATTGTAAATCTCTCTCTCTCTCTCTTTCCCTTTTTTTTAGTCTGTCTTTATACCCATCGATAACTCTTACTCTCCTCTGTCTTTCTAAGTATCTCTCTCTCTCTCGTTTTCCCGCTCTCTCGCCCTCACTCTCTGTTTCTATTTTCTATACCTTACATGTTCTCTCTCTCTCTCGCTCTCTCACTCTCATTCTTTCACCTAAGCATTACAGAAATGAGAAGAATTGTTAAGACATTGGTCATGTCATGTGTCAATGATAGAAGCACGGAGATAAGAAAATAGAAATTAAACATTAATATTGTGCCATCATCGTCGACATCAGTTCCAAAAATAATCTTTCTCTCTCTCGCTGTCTCTCTGTCTCTCTCTGTCTCTCTCTCTCTCAGGCGGATGTGGCAGTGGAGACGATGAGGCAGCACTTTCAGGAGGAGTCTTTGGAGTACGTGTGCAAGCTGCAGGAAATCCAGGAGAGGAAGAAGTTCGAGTGTGTCGAGCCAGTGAGCGCGACCTCCTCACACCTCACCTCTTAAGAAGGACATTTCACAAAGCACGTCATACTGTAGATCTCGTCATGCTGTTGCCATGACAATTCACATCCAGTGACAGATCAGGATGAGGATTGTGTCCCTGTTACGGATAATAATCATGCTTACAGATGCCTTGAGATTAGCTTATATCAATATATTACTGTTATAGGAAAGTAATAGTTATATACTTTACATAGTAACTAGTAATAATAGCTTATTACTTTTATTAGGTGCTAACAACACGTAGCCGATTCATAAGGCATGTGACGTCGAGCGATTGTCAAGAATTTCAGTAGAACAGTTCAGGAATGTGGGAAAGGCCCCAGTGTTCCATGTTACACATTACAGTAATGTTTGTCTTCATAGTATTGAGTTGTGGATAAGTAATTATTTATAGCCGCGTGTCTCCCAGAAGATGACAGATTCCCTAAGAGTCTGGTTCCTCTCATTGCTTCTTCCTCATGCTGTGTCAGGGAGGTTTTCCTCACCACTCTCACCTCCGACTCACTGATTAGGGTTAAACCTAAAAAGTTAAACTTAGAGTTAAACTTAAAAGTTTGATACGTTAGCTTTATTCAACAACTTCACATCCAAATTGAACATTGAAAATGTAGCTCATTCCTTATAGCATCAGTTTTCCAACTTAAAAACCATCTCCGCAGTTAAACAATATAAATTCATTTCAAGAGGCGGCACAGTGGCGGAACGGTTAGCACAGTCCAAAGTCATGCCGATTTGGCTAATAGACGTTCTTCTAACTCTATTTGACAATGTGTGCGCAGGTCGAGGAGTTCCAAGCAGTGGTGGCTGGTTCCAAACTTTTAATAACCGCTTGTAAATAGCCATAAGAAGTGCTGGAACAGCACCGAGTGTAAGCTCGGCCGCGATCACCTGACTGCTGCTTAATTAGAAGATCAGATCGATCTGGTCTAAGCTCTGTAACTTTTTTTCTTTTTTCATCCGATCGCCTTGCGAAGGGGTGTATTAGCAAAGAAATTACAGAATTTTCTCTGATATTTATCTGGCTTCCATGTCAATCACTATTCAATACATTAATTAACAATCTGCTGAGCGTTAATAAGACTCGTTGAGAGTGGTCCAATCATATGAGCTCAAATTTTTAAAAACAATATTGTTTCTCGAAGAACAAAAGTGGGAGGGTTCGGGCCGCACAGTGCTCCGCCCCAAGGATGATTTGGAAAAATCCTATTAGAGTTCAGCCTCAAATCACATGCTTTTCAAAAATTTTACGTGCCTACATATACACATTTGTCCGGCGCCCCGCGTACACAAACACAATACAGTTTAGATTTATTTATTTTTTATTGTAAATAAATCATATTAAGAAATACAGTGGAATGTTGTGACTAAATGACTTTATTTCATTATTAAAACAAATAATTATTATGCTAAGTAATTACATGTTAAAGTAGCATTATTCTCCACCTAACTTTAAAGGGGCCGCGCCCCTTATTGACCGGCCGCCACTTGTTCTAGGCACATGGTTTTTAATGTGTGATTTTCAAGATTAATTATCGCTCGCGGTGTTTTGAGACTGGTGTAAACATGTGTAATGAGTGGGATTTGAGACTAATTCGCTCAGTGTTAGGGTTAAAAGGTCACGACTGATCAGGATGAAAACTAGGCAGTTTTGGTCATTTGATGATCAACCGATTCATCTTTATTATACTGTAAATGTGAAAAAAAAAACGTTTGGAGTTTATAAAATAATATGCAATTCTATAAAATCTGCAAATGTCTAATATTAGTTCATCTCAAAAAAAATTTATATTGTGGAAAAGTTATTTTTTTATTTTTTTTAATTAAAAAAGTGAAACACTCAAATATTGTGATTCAGTGCTTCTAACATGACATAAGTGAAGCAAAATGCAATAAGTGAAACAGTATCTCAAAATATTAGAATATTCTATTTTGAGTTTGAGTGAATTGTTATTCATACACAATAAATAAATATGTCAAATATGTCATGTTAGAAATCTCAGTCTAGTTCTGTACACTCCTTTTGGATTGTTGGATTTATTGGATTTTTAACTTTCATGAGCTGTAAGCTGCAATCACAGAACTTTGAGTGACGACTAAAGACCTATCTTTTTCTTATTTGGCTAAATGACAGACCCCCCCCCCCCCCACACACACACACACACAAGAAATGAAAGAAAAAGGAAAGAATAAAAATAGTTAGTACTTAGTACTGTACTAAGTTGCTTAGTAACCCAGTGTAAGAATCTATCCAGTGACAGAAACTTCAAAGCACTTTGTAAGTCACTCTGGATAATAAGATTGTCTGCCAAATGCCTAAATGTAAATGTTGAAACAAATAATGGCCTGAAATATTTCAATTTCTGTCTAATGAATTTAAAATATGAGTGTTTCACATTTAAAGTAAGTTAAGAAATAGATCGATAGATAAATACCCATACATTATGTACATTAAGATAGAGAGTTCACACATGCTGAGTCAGGAATAAAACACTTAATGGGAAAATAATCAGTGAGGCGGAGTTACTGTTAGCACCCAGTGGTTGATTGTTTTCCTGTAACGTGACATCCTGTAGTGTTTTATTTCCCTTGTACCCCAGTGAATTACGCAGTTTGTTCTTGTAATCCATGTTAAGCTGTATTAAGGTGTGACATAAGCTTTTGTCTGACAGAGTGAGAAGAGACTATCATGAATGGATTGTTGCTATAGAAACCAAGACATATTTGGTTTGGCGGTGTAACAGGATCTACGGTCAGAGTGTTTTTTATAGAAAATAAATCAACCCCTCCTGATCAGAATCAAGAGTTAAACAGAAATTGCTTGTTGATTTAATAATTATTCTGGTCTCGTCTTAAAATAATGAGATTTCCTTTCTGTTGTAACAGCAGAAACGTTGTATTCTAACACCTCTCTCTCTCTCTCTCTCTCTCTCTCTCTCTCTCTTTACAGATGCTGGCTTTCTTTCAGACCGTCTTCACGTTTTACCACCAGGGATACGAGCTGGCGAAAGACTTCGACCATTACAAGCGAGCGCTGCAGATCAACATTCAGAACGTGAGCAGCTCTTTACACCTGACTCGAGTGAAAACGCTGGCGAAGCTTTTTGCTCTTAATCATTACTTACACCTTCATCTTTGTTCCGTAACCATAGTAACATTTTGTAGCTAGACACCTATGATGTCATAAAAGTCACACGGCCACCAAAAGGGTAAAGCATACTGCGGTTTGGTTAATAAACACACACGCACACAGGGCCTTGGTGCCATAACCTCAAACACTGCTTTACAGCGGTGCAGGAAGAGAGCTGCTGAAACAGGAAGTGAAACAAAGCATTCTGAGAATAATTGGAGTTTCAAGGGTCAGCTGTGTGTTGGTGTGTGTGTGTGTGTATGATTGGGAGAGTGTATGTGATTGGGAGAGTGTGTGTGTGTGTGTCTCTGTGTGTGTGTGTGTGATTGGGAGAGAGTGAGTGTGTGTGATTGGGAGAATGTATGTTAGTTTGGGAGTGTGTGTGTGAGAGAGAGAGTTTGGGAGTGTGTGTGTGAGAGAGAGAGTTTGGGAGTGTGTGTGTGTGAGAGAGAGTTTGGGAGTGTGTGTGAGAGAATTTGGGAGTGTGTGTGTGTGAGAGAATTTGGGAGTGTGTGTGTGAGAGAATTTGGGAGTGTGTGTGTGAGAGTTTGGGAGTGTGTGTGTGTGTGAGAGTTTGGGAGTGTGTGTGTGTGTGAGAGTTTGTGAGTGTGTGTGTGTGTGTGTGAGTTTGGGAGTGTGTGTGTGTGAG
>JAQMYJ010000039.1:2870373-2882417 GCA_030014305.1 Clarias laeviceps
CCTTTACAATGTAGAAAGAAATAAAAACCAGGAACCATCATGGAGTTAGAAAGTGTTCTAAAACTTTTGAACGGTAGTGTACTTTACTTAATTTTATTTTTTTGTTGCTTTCTTACTTTATTTAGCTTTTCTTTTACTTACTTTACTTTTACATACCTAAATGTACTTACTTAACTTACCTTTACGTAACTCTTACAGTATATACAACACTTTGAATAGCATGCTTGTTTTTTTTTTGTTTTTGTTTTTTTAGAAAAAGTTCAAGTTCAAATTCACTTGCATGACATTTTGGTTAATTAAAACACACTCAGATTCAGGATATGCTTTATAATCATTTATGCATGAAATGGCTAAATAAATCAAATATAATTTTATTTCCGTTTGCAGGCTATTAGTCAGGACCGGGTTGGTATTTGATTTCTGGTTCTTATTTATTTATTTATTTATTCATTTATTTTTCACTGGTGCTTTCACTCACATGTTCCCTGACAATTTAATTTTTTTAGAAATAACCTTAAATAAGAGTAATTTTCCAGTGCTGTCACACAAACTCCCAGCTGTAGCCCACACTGTAATGTACAGATATGGAAAAGATGCTCTGATGCTGAGCGCTGGAAAATGGCGGCTACCTTCGACAACTTTTTATAGGTTGTTGAAATAAGTTGAAATACTTCTGGTACTAATTACTAATGTTTCAGCAGGGTCTTTTATTCATGTTGCCGTTGTTTTTTTTAAATTCTTTTATTTAAGTGACCCATTACAACTTTAGTGAACTTTTGTTCCACTGGACTCTTCCTTCATAAACTGACGTCCTGGAACCAGTTCTATCACTCATGGATTGTTAAGACTGAGAACCAGAGAGCTTTGCTGCTGTTGTGGTTTCTGTTTTCTGCTTACATCATGCATGGCGTCCAGTAGCTTGGTGAGCTGGAAGAAGCGCTGCCACGTCTGTCCCGAGTTGTTTGTCGCTTTGCCCACGGAACGCCGCAGCTCCTTGATATAATTCACCCTCATCTCCTCGAACGCTGCCTGGTTCTTCAGGCCGTCCTTGGGCACTGTTAAACAGCACAGAAACGCATACGGTACAGAGCATTAAACAGACAGTATTTCCACAGTTATCCTGCTCCTCCGGTGCATCAGTAAGAACACACAGTGCGTTTGATGACTCTTTTAGTGCAGCATGAAGATTCCTTTCTCCCTTCATTTGGAGGTTTATTATCAGGTCTGCGCTCTGGAGTGACCTGAATATTTCTGAAGGAGTTAATTCAACTCTGTCCTTGTTCAAGTGTGAAAGATGTTTTATTTATTTATTTTAGATGCACAGCAATGAAGGCGAAATGGTTGAATATTTATCTTAATAGTTGACATCTCTTTAATTAAAATGCACGATGCTGTTTATCATCATTGCTTCTTCCGTAAAAATCCGTAGCATACAGAAGCTTTTTTTTATTTATTATTTAAAAAAAAAAAAAAAATTTTAAGGAAAAAAAAAACTAAACACTGATCTGATGGAAAATTTTGAGAATTTACAAGTTATAACAAACATGAGGGATGTGGTCAGAGTTTGTCTGATTTCTTCGTAAAACAGTCATAACAAAAGGCTGTAAACACTAACTTCAAATAAAGGGGTCACTGCTTTGGTTCTATGTTTTGTCTTGGTTTCCATTACTTTATTTATTTATTTATTTATTTATTTATTTTTAGGGCTCAGGACTGTACAGTATAGCGTGACGTATCCTTTTTTCCAGCACAATCTACGCAATATGATGAACTGCATTGCATTTAATTTTAACCAACTATACAAACATGACTGAGCGGAAAATTAAAAAAAAGGGTCACATAGACAAAGAAATAGCACAGATACACATGATCATGTGTTTTGTTTTTGGTTGTTTCTGTGACCAAGAAATAAAATAAAATGAATAATACTGTAATATGACTATTTTGAGAGTTCTATATGTTTGCAAAGTCATTCCCATATTCCAGTATTGGTAAAATTTACACGCTATAAAAGTAATGATAACTTGACATATCCGAAAAACCCAGGCACACAGTTTGATGACTGAAGCCTCCCGTTAACACACGACGAGGCGAGGCTTCTATATACTCACATGTATTTCTTTTTAATTGTCATTGACCGTTGCTGTGTTGCCCAGACAGATCTGTGCCGCTTGGGTTTTAATTAAAGCCTGAATAAATTATGTTTATAGCTGATCTTTGTTCATGTCATTCGGTTAAAGAGACTAAATGTGCAATAGGTTGCACCACTGATGCACCTCTGTAGTCACAAGAAAAAAAGTGCATTTTTACAGTATCTCAAATATAATAATAATAATAATAATAATAATAATAATCATTATAATGAATATGACAGAAATATTGATTTTTGGGGTGAAGGAGGTTCGTAGTGATATTTCTCAAGCCCAAATTAAACTGAAGAGTTACGTCAGGAAGAGCATTCAGTAAAAAAAAACCCGAGCCAAATCAAATATTCAGACTCCCATAACAGGGAACCAGCTGCAGCGACTACTAACAGGAGCAGCCAAGAGAAGAACAACAGCAATACTGTGTGTATGCCACGTGTAAGCATTGCAGTTAGAATGTTACATCATTGCTTCAAAAGTTAATAAGCTAACAACTTCCGTTCAGTTCTGGAAGGATGGTTTGCGTTGATGCAAAAGTACTATATAGTAATAACTAATAACTAAGATGCTGTTTGTTTGTTTTTGCTGTCGTTTCATTTTCATTTTTTCTTTTAAGCAAATGCTTACTATGATAGTGACTTGTGTTTGGAAAACTTAATAACATTGTAACCAGAAATAAATGATGATTATGTACTTGTGTTTAAACAGATTTTACAATGGATTATGGATCCGGATTATAAGATGTTTAAAGGTCCCATATTTTACTATTTCTTTATCAAGTTCAAACAAATCTCAGAGCTCCTCTGTATGTTAATGCTCCTGTTGAAATACACCTCTTCATATATATTCTTATATGATGTCACAATAGGGGGAGAATCTAAAAAGATCCTCCTCCTCCATGACTTCTGGACACCCAGAACGTGTCCAATTTAGTGAATACTAGTAAAATGGCTAACTATGTAACTAGGTAATGAATTTTCTCTACGGTACGGTATGATGCACCAGCACAGCAACTGCAACGTATTTCAGCTGACTAATGAAAGAAAACCGCCAGATATTTAGGGACTAGCTTAGTTTATCCAATCTAAAAGCAGCTCACCAAACCCCGAGATTAGCTCAGACTAGGGAGTTTTTAGATTTTACATAATTTTCTTTATATAGTTTCTCTGTTCAGATTACCAAATAATAAGTGACGTCCAAAA
Organism: Clarias laeviceps; assembly: GCA_030014305.1. NCBI lineage: Eukaryota > Metazoa > Chordata > Actinopteri > Siluriformes > Clariidae > Clarias > Clarias laeviceps. The sequence goes on from JAQMYJ010000039.1 coordinate 2,873,720, forward strand.
CAAAGATAACAGAACAAGGAAGTGTGTTTTTATTCCTCCAATGTCGCAAATAAAAATAAGCACACATCTGATTGTAACCTGATGCGCGTTCATTTTTTGGTGTACTAGCTATAAACAAAAACCAATCGCTAATGGCTAAGTATTAAAAGTTAGATGCATTTAGACGCTTTTCGGGTTCTTCATGCCCAATTTTATGTAACTTCACCTTTACAAATATATTTAAATGTCCCTGGTAGAGAATTTCCAGTGCACTCATGTACTTTCGAAATCGCATTGCTGTAGCATCCAAACAAATAAAAAGGACACATTAAGTGAAACTCACTTTTATTCACTTTTGATTGACATTCCGATTGTTCGTGTACAAACGTAAGTAAAAACAAACCAATCAGACTGATTCTCATGTCCACCATTCACGTTACGTTTACTGAATGTTTTAAGGCTCTTTGTTTTGTTTCATTTCATGCTGTGTTCTGCTTCCTTAGGAATCTGTATAAAGTGCCACATGTATTTCTCCATCATATCTCAGTGTACACCAGGGTATAAGTGTGTGTGTGTGTGTGTGTGTGTCGTGCTTAGTACAGCGATGTAATCGCTCGAGCATTCCTTCCGCTGATTGACAGGAATGTGATAAACCCCTCCCCGCCTCTCCTGCTGTCTCCTTCCCTCCCACTGACCCACATCTTACAGCATCATTAGCCTTCATTTGGTATTTAGAGCTCCGGCGAATGGAAAGTGATGTGATTACGAGCTGATAAACTTTGTAGCCATAATAAGAAGTTATAAAGGATTATTTATGCTGCTTTCACTCTTGGTTTCTGTCAGCGCTACAAGAGCTTTAGTAGGCAAAGCTGTTTACAAAGAGCATAAAGACGGACCAGCGACCAACTGTGACCAATGAGGCACGACTGCCTTAATAGTGTATGAAAAAAAGTCACATCAGGGAAGGAAAACTCTATAGACCTGGTTATTCAGCACATTCAGGTCGTCAGCTGACTTCATTTTATTGCCACATAATGTTGCTGAGCCTAGAGCTGAGCAACTGATCAACCCCAGATCATATTGTAACACAGAGGCCTGTACAGTAAGTGGACACTATGGATGATGGATGCATCGCTTCATGCGCTTCCCTTCTTACCCTGACACGCCCATCACTCTGGAATAGAGCTCAGTCTGAACCACATGACCTTTGTCCATCGTGCCAAAGTCCAGTATTTATGCTCCCTAGCAAACTGAAGCCTTTTAGCTGATGAGTCTCACTAACGATTGTTGTTCTTATGGACACACAGCTGTTCAGTTCTTATATTAGTACATTACATGCACATAGAATTGCTCTTACTTTCACTTTCACTACAAACATACTGTAGCTACGATTTCTACTGTACACTTGGCGATGCAACTGCACCAAGAGTTTCATGCCTTGTGTGAAGTGGACGGCTCAGCACTGTCCTACCAGGTTTTAATAATGTGCCCCGAACGAACCCCAAATCCGGTCATTGCAGACTATCTTGCTTTCACATTATCGATTCCATCCACAAACGTGAACTAAACATCCCCCCGTACAGAAAACTTCAGCATTGGAAATTTGTTATAAAAGTTCAGTGGAAGTTGTTTCAGCCGAAAAAAGAATTTTTTTTTTTTTACTACGACAGCTGTCAGAGCTGCAGTTAGAGACAATGAATCGACACTTCTATCAAAGCAGAGATGTTTTATCAAACTTATAAGTACATTACTTTCATCTGATAAATACACGTTTTCAAATGTTTGAGGAATCCTTGAAGAAAATCGAAATATGTCGGAACATCTGTTCGAGCCGTTTGGTTCCTTTTTGAAAACTCTGACACAGATAATTAATTGAACCGGTGGCGTAAGTACACCCCTGACACGCATTGTTAATCGTCGTCATCTGTTAACGACTAACACTCGATACGATCTCAATTAGGACGCTGCTTTAGCACATATGCACAATAACTTCCTATTGCTTTCTAAACATATGTGAAATCTATTATTGGAAATTGATGCAAATGTGTTTAAATAATCGAATCCAGCTATTTTGTATTCAGTTTTAACTCATCAAACACAAGCAGATCTTTGAGACTTTAGAGACTCGACTGTATTTTAATGAGAACTTTAAGTGCGGTAGGAACTTCAATCTCACTCGCTCACTGACCCACGCCGCGGTTGCAGGTCCTCCATCAGAAACCTCTTTGAAGCCTGTTTTTTTACTTCCTCCAGCGAACTGCATGTCGACTGGAAGTCATTTATTTTCTGACTCACTGCCAGTGATGAATATTTGGGATTCAACTGTGGTTTTTAGAGATGCTGAAAATGTTCAATTTGGGTGACGGGACAGGAAATGTGCCATGTGCCAGATGGAGTTTATTTTTAATTTTTTGCAAAAATGAAAGAAATTCTATATTTTTACATTAGTTTTCATATTATTAATATTACAAACCATAAGAGTTACAGCCTCTAACACCTCACTATATACTGTACATCTGGAACCTAATATTAATGAAAAATGTTGAAATATTCACTTTGATTGATCTATTAATTCTCTATTTTCAGCTGTGACATGAATTAATGCCTAGTAATGTGCAATACATAGACAGTTACTTAGTTGGTTGAATCTGTTTATGTTAAACATCTAAGATCAAAGGTTTCTTTAATACTACAAAGAGAGAATCAGATTGTATGACTTTTTTTTTTTTTTTTTGCTCAGACTAGATCAAAAAAAGGTCAGAACCTATTTCTTTTATAAATGAACATCTATAAATGAAAACATAATATTAATAATTTTTTTTTTTATCATGTTGTTCATTAAAATAGGCTATACAGATATTGTTTGGTCTGGAATTTTATTGGAGTGGGCAGGATTTCTGCGCTGCCTGAGGGATTTTTGTCAAAGTGATCTGGCAACAATGGCCTGTACAAAGTGTTGGCAGGAGGGAGAATTTTAGAGAGAAGAAAAAAAAATTCTCTTAGTGCAAAAAAGACAAGAAAAGATTTTTTGCTCAAATATGGGCCCAAATATAACGGCATGCAGCGTCAGTAAAAAATGCACTATGATCAATAAGATATAAACTTTTAATCCAATATGACATAAACAATTAATAAGAGAATAAAATTGGTGCTTAACCATGGGGAGCGATCCGTACAGATCAGTGAATAGTGTCAGCAATTGTAACAGTAAGGTCTGTTTTTACTTCTTTTTTTTTTTTTTTTTAAACAACGAAATTAAACCTTATTAAACCGTAGATATTTTACTATATAATATAATATAACATATATACCTATTTATAGATTGAATTGAGGTATGATGCTAAAAAAAAAAGCAAGGTGCCCTGGTATACATAAGGAATAAATCACTTAAGGATGTGCTGGTACAGGAAATAAATCATCTTCAATGATTGCATCGCACTATTCCCAATATCACCCCTCCGCACGACTGCTTCACGGCTGCTACTACTACCGGGGGGCAAATACTTTTACCCTTCATACCCAGAGGCTGAGCGTCGGCCTGGGAAAAATTCCTCCCATAACCGCTGTTATGAATCCATCGAACCGTGTAAACGTTTGTCTAATATCAGCTTTTTGTCCTGACGACTGGCATAATTCAGGTGACGGAATCTGACGTGAGTTTGGCTGATGCCGGCTCGTCTTTTTTTCGTTTCTTATGGTCAAGCTGGAGAGACGAGGTGGGAACGTACCCACAAGAATGAGACATCTGTCAATTCCAGCCACTATTCACGGCCAAAGCACATAGCCTGAATGGCCGAGTCATGCTCGATCCAACTTCCTAAGCCTCTTCTCTTCTCGCTCCTTCCCTCCAAATGCTCCTGTTTGAGGGAAGTGAAGGAAAAAAAGCAGCAGTTGGAGAGCAGCCTGGATCTTGGCTGGATTTGATTAAGTACAGCAGGGCTCTCTGGAAGAGCTTCAGAGGATCAGGAGAAATAACAGCGCTATGAGAACTTCTGCTCAAACTTCACCTGATTCACACACACACATACACACACACACACACACACACACACACAGTAGGAGCAGGAAGTGTTTCAGAGTTCAACATTTTCTATAATAAACAATGCACAAGTTCGTAATGTCTTATAATGCATTCAATAAGAAGATCATTAGTATCTATTTAAATAGTCTGATTTCCTTCATTACTTCCTTCCTTTCCCCTTGTCTTCTTACTCCCTCACTCACTCACTCCCTCACTCCCTCACTCACTCCCTCACTCCTTATTTTTCGGTACATTGTTCTTCCATCCTTATGTCTTTGTTTCCATACTCACTCACTCCCTTCCTAAATCTTCTTCCTTCCTTCCTTCCTTCTTTACCTACGTTGCTTATTCACTCGCTCATATTCTGCCTTTTTTGCATTTCGCTTTTGTTTATGCTCCCTCCTTCACTTCCTTCCCTATTTCCTTGCTTACTTCCATACTTACTCACTTACGTCCTTATTTATTTTCTTCTTTCTACCTTCCGTAATTGTTCCCTATTTGTTCACTCAGATATTTTCAGTACATTCATCTTCCATTCTCGCCTCCCTCCATGAGTTCCTTTCTTATTTCCTTTCTTCTTCCTTCATTTCCCCCTCACTTTCTTTATCCTTGCCATCCATTCAGTTTTTTCCTGCTTTCTTTCATTCATTGCTCCTCATTCACTCTGTTCTTTCCTTCTTTTCCCTTTGATCCTTCCATACTCACTCACTCACTCACCCACTTCATTCCCTAGTTTCTTTTTTCCTTTGCTCCTGACTTTCTTCCTTATTTACATTCTCATTTATTCCTTTCATTCTATCTTTCCTTCCATCCTTACCTGCTTTGCTTATTCACGTACTCACGTTCTTCCTCATTTGCATTTTGCTTTTGTTCATCCTTTCCCCGCCCACTTCCTTTATTCCTTCCTTTTTTTCACCGCTCACTCATTTCCTTTCTTCCTTGTTCTTTTTCCTTCCTTCCCTACTTGCTCTCTCACTTACTCACTCACTCCTTCCCTTATTTATATTCTCCTTACATACTCTTTTCTGTCCTTGCTTAATTACTCCATTCATTACTTCACTTATTTATCCTTACTTTTTTCCTTGCTTCCTTCCATTCGTCTTTTCTCCGTTCTTTACCTACTTTCTCAAATACTCTCTGACATGCGTCCTTATTTACATTTGGCTTTCTTTAATCTATCCTCACTTTTTATCTAGTCCATTATATTCCTTCCTTTCTTTCTCTTTCTCTTAACTCCTTCTTTCATCCCATCTTCATTTAGTCACTCTTCTTTCTTATTCACTCACTTCCTTCTATCCTTCCTTATCAACCTTGCTTTCCTGGTTCCCTCCTTACATACATACGCCTTTCCTGATGCACTGATGCATTTTATTCCCTACTTATTAAGAGGGGATTTCTGACTTTCTCTCACCTGTCAATCAGAACAACACTAGCCAATCAGGTGCATCCATGAGCTGATGTTTGCAGAAGAGGGCAGAGAGCTGATGATTTCTATGCAACCTGTTACAGCAAATAATTTAAGTGCTACAGTAGGATCAATATTTCCATCCATCTAGGAACCTCTGTAGTCCAACTAAGGACCATGAAAGCCACTGGATTTTGTTCCATTTTTTGTCCCATCAACATTCACACAATACAGGTAATTTAATTGGAAGGAAAACCACCAAGCACAAAAAAAAAAACCTCCATGCACACGGACCCCAAGGCAGGAATCGAACCCGGACCCTGGAGGTGCAAGGCGACACTGCTAACCACTATGAACACTATTTACAATGTCTATAATGGTTTGCAATGCAATAATATTTTGCATTCAGTTATTCAGAAGTGAATTACTATCCATAATTGGAAGTTCAGACATGAACACTCAGTCTCGCTCTTCTTCAGGTTCCAGGACAGAAGCATTTCCCAAACCGTGAAGAACTTTGCACGGTTCGAATCCTGCCATGACTGACTGTGACCCTGGCAGTAAAACACATTTACTCTGAAACGAAGCTGCTGCATTTTCCCAGAGTGTACTTCCTGTTGAAACGGTGAACCTGCTGGCACCATGTTTTCATCCCATGACCGCATGACAGAGTCGTAGAACCGGTACACGTGGCTCATGAACCCGCTGACCACCTTTGTTTTTGTGCATCTCAACAGGCGAGATCTACCGGTTTCACTGAATTCATTCCCTTTAATACTATCTTAACACACACACACACACACATATGGGTAGATTACAGCAATGATGGATGGCGATGATACACTCTGATTCACATTAATGTGTTACTGAGAGTTTATCAAGATGGAAGGAAGTTCCTCTTTTCCTGAAAACTGTGATGTAAGACAAATAAAGGCAGAGTGTTTCACAGGCCTGGGGAATCATCGCTCTCGGCAGAGACGATTCAGGACGAGAAAGTTGAAATTTTTATTGGTGATAAAACGTCTAATCCAGGTTAAAATAAGTAAGTGAAACATACTGTATGTGCATTAGTACAGTAGACATGAGCACGTTTTCACTTTTTTTTTTCTCAAAATATCATATATATAGGATTATATTTTGTTAATAGAAATAAATATAGAAAATAATACAGTATATTATGGTAATAGACCAGTTCTGAGCTGAGAATGTCAGTGCAAAAAGAAGTAAAAAGACAACATTTGCCATCACTTACAGTTTTGTATATTTTAACAGAATGATGCATCATATTAAAATATATATATATATATATATATATATTTTTTTATTTTATTTATTAATTTATTTTATTTTTATATACTGTATATTCATAGGGATTTACACGAGAATCTTTCACTTTTCTTTCACTTTTTGTCTGTTTTTAACATGAGTGGACTCGGGGGACTGTTCGAACATGGACCCTGGAGGTGCAAAAATGCAATTAAAGTCCGAGTAACAAGCATGAGTATAATGCCCAAACTCCATACACACTCCAGACCCCGAGGTGGGAATCGAACCCTTGACCCTGGAGGTGCAAGGCAACACAAAATGCTAACCGCTAAGCTAACGTGCCATCCACCTGAATCTCGTTATAAGTTAATTAGCTTACAGTATGTTCTGTGCCTGTGCTTATGTTCTCCGTAGTGAAGATGAAGCCTCATTTAGGTGTCTACGCTCGAAAGTCAACAGCTTCTCTGAAACGTTGATTTACGAGCTTGGTGTACTCTCATCTAGGGGATCAATTATGTGCAGCAATTAGACCCTAACTTCACAAGAAGTATAATTAATATAGACATACATTATTGCATTAATCAGTGACACTTATCAGTTGTGTGAAGTTTGAATGTTTGTGCACATAACCACTGAATAACTCTGAAGCTTTGAAAATTAGCAAGGAACATAATTACCCTTTGATGTTCTAGCAATTTATTAAAGTAATTATCTTATTAGGGAAAATGACTTCAAAAGGTTCCCAAATAGGAAAATTCTTTTTTTTTAAAGTAACAACAAGAAAATGAATACAACTAACAGTCAGCCAAAAAAATTTATACACACTTCAGGAAAATAAATTTATATATAATATTATGATAATATTATTAATATTACATTCATATAATATACATCATACTATTTTTCTTTTTCCTGGAGTGTGTATATGTATATATATAATGAATAAACCACACAATAAATCAAAAATAAAGCGAAAGAAAAAAAGATAAAAGAAAAAACAATCCAGACACAATAAGAACACTGGGGTTTATGAGATAGATTGAGCTCATTAATGTAAACTAAAAAGTTTGCTGTGTGCATTTTCCTTCTTCATGCATTATAAAGATAAGATGTGAATGCAATGTTCATTGTGAAATTTTCCTGAATCTTGATTTATGAATTTAAAAGTATCCCCAATATAATGGAACATTCACAACACTGAGACCTGCATACTGTGTGAACTTGAACCGTTTGAAGCGTGGAGCGAGTCATGTGATTCAATCAAAAGCGAGGCATTGTTGTTTGTCACCAGTCACGTGGCACACCTCGAGGCGAGGCCAGACTTTATTTGGAAACGCCCCTTTATGTTCATATTTGTTCCTCGTGTTCGTTTTGTTTTATAACGTGTTGCGCTTCACCTTAATAAACCGCCGCATCCTGCGTCTCCTCCATACGTGACAAGAACAAGTTCCTGTTATCACCACGGTATAGCAGCTCATATAAATGTGTCTCCTCACCAGCCTGTCTTTATTCTCTCTCCTCAAATTAATCAGATGGAAAAAAAGCAGTTGTTCATGTTACTGAGAAACTGCAAAGCCCTGTGTCGGAAAAATTAAAGGAACAGATCTACACCCCAATGTTAGAAAATACTGAGACGGTTTCACTTCCTAACTGTGTGCAGTGCCAGGTCAGTGGTGTTCAGGTCAGTGGTGTTCAGGTCAGCGGTGTTCAGGTCAGTGGTGTTCAGGTCAGTGTTCAGGTCAGCGGTGTTCAGGTCAGTGGTGTTCAGGTCAGTGGTGTTCATGTCAGCGGTGTTCATGTCAGCGGTGTTCATGTCAGTGGTGTTCAGGTCAGTGGTGTTCATGTCAGCTGTGTTCATGTCAGACCGCTGACATGAACACCGCTGACATGAACACCACTGACCAGGTCAGCGGTGTTCAGGTCAGCGGTGTTCAGGTCAGCGGTGTTCAGGTCAGCGGTGTTCAGGTCAGCGGTGTTCAGGTCAGTGTTCAGGTCAGCGGTGTTCATGTCAGCGGTGTTCAGGTCAG
>JAQMYJ010000039.1:2882517-2894992 GCA_030014305.1 Clarias laeviceps
GTCAGCGGTGTTCAGGTCAGCGGTGTTCAGGTCAGTGTTCAGGTCAGCGGTGTTCATGTCAGCGGTGTTCAGGTCAGCGGTGTTCAGGTCAGCGGTGTTCATGTCAGCGGTGTTCAGGTCAGCGGTGTTCAGGTCAGTGTTCAGGTCAGCGGTGTTCATGTCAGCGGTGTTCAGGTCAGCGGTGTTCAGGTCAGCGGTGTTCATGTCAGCGGTGTTCAGGTCAGCGGTGTTCAGGTCAGTGTTCAGGTCAGCGGTGTTCATGTCAGCGGTGTTCAGGTCAGTGTTCAGGTCAGCGGTGTTCAGGTCAGCGGTGTTCATGTCAGCGGTGTTCATGTCAGCGGTGTTCAGGTCAGTGTTCATGTCAGCGGTGTTCAGGTCAGTGTTCAGGTCAGCGGTGTTCATGTCAGTGGTGTTCAGTTCAGCGGTGTTCAGGTCAGCGGTGTTCATGTTAGTGGTGTTCAGGTCAGCGGTGTTCATGTCAGCGGTGTTCATGTCAGCGGTGTTCGGTTGCCAGAAATAGGCCAAAACCCCCCCAAAACTTTTAATCACAGTTTCACATTTTCTTGTACTCTCGTGTCAAACCAAAACTACAGCAGTACCTTGGCATACGAAGGCCCTGCTACACGGATTTTCACCTTAAGAACTTTGCAAGAAATTTGTCTCGGCACACAAAGCAAACGCCGGCTAAGTTACGTCAAAACTTGTTTGCACTAGTGGAAAGCCGAGCCAAGCAAGTTTACATATTTTTTTGTGTGTTTTTTTTGCATTTTGTGCAAGATTTAGTGAAAATACAGAACCATGTGTCCCAAGAATGTTAGCAAGAAGAAAAGGGAGCTGCTTTCAGTTTGGTTTTTAAGGCCTCCAGTGCCAAGAGGAATCATAAATTATGGTTACAGTAAGTGAGGTTTGATGTCTATTTATTTCATATTTTACTTCATTTACATGTCTTTTCTAAATGTTTTGATTGTTTTCATATGCAAAAATATTGATTATAAGATTATAGTGTTGGAAGATGGTAACTGGTAATATTTTTGGGGGGCTGGAACGGAATATCTGCATTTACATTATTACACCGCTGTAACACGATGATGTAACGCTATACTCATCACGCTGACGTGCTCCTTCAGTAACGGCTGAACAGTACATACACACACATTCTCACCCGTGCTGAGGAGCAGCAGGACCTTCATGGCCAGGAACTCCTCGTAGGTGAGCTGCAGACGGACAAACTCCTGACTGACCTGCTTCATGCTCACACACAGATCGTACATGGCCGACTGGTGCATGCGCTCCCTGTGGGAAAGAGAAGCGAGATGGAGAGAAGCGTTAGCATTAGTACGGGAACGAAACATCCTACACTGCAGTACTGTTAGAAATCTCTGCCTTCTTTACCCAGGCTTTACAATAAACCAGTTTAAACACTGGACTGGAACTGAAAACTGACTACGGTGCAGGAAATATTATCATAAGACTGAACGTGCACTGGTTAGAGCAACGCTGGTTCACACTTACACTAAGGTGCAAATAACATGGAAAACGGTTTCAGCACAAGTGGATTATGTGCATCAGGAAAAGCTCATGTTTGGAAAACTGTGCTACGGTGGCTTGTGCTCTGTTTACAGCAGCTTCTTGTCAGTCATGTTATATTTTATATATATATATATATATATATATATATATATATACACTGTATTAAATTCCTACACCTCTTCACTCCGACCCCAGTTCAATGTGAATCTCACAAGCTCACGGCGCAGCCAGATAATTCCCCTGTCAGTAAAAAAAAAAATACACCCTTAAATACTTTAAAAATAAAATATACAGTAACTGAATCAAATTCAAATTTTATTCGTCACATACATAGTCATACACAGTATGATATCAAGTGAAATGCTTATACGACTGCGGTTGACCTCAATATTACAAAAGAAGGTTCAGGAGAAAGTTTTACTGCGAATAAGAGAATTAAAAAAACTTTTACATTTGCATAATATACAAGCAATAAGATAATGAAAAATAAAAATGAAAATAAAAAAGTAGAATAAAATAGAAATATAAAGAAAGAATATATCATAAAAATTGAAAAATATATATAGTAATATAAAATGAGTAAGTAAATAAATAAAAATTAAATGTAAAAAATAAATAGAATTAAATACATAAATAAATATATAACGGGGAGGGGGAGGAGGGATTTGTGTGTAGGGGCGGGTTCAAACAATTTTTATCTACATCTGTTTAATCTTTAGAGCACTCATCTTGCCACCAAATGTTGCTCTTTATGCATTTTTATTGATCTTAATTTCTATGCATTGAACTATCTAACAATTTTTTTTTTTTAATAGCACATACGATTCCCTTTTCATTTGTCTTGCCGCTTAATGCATTGCTTTTTCTTTTCTCAGTGACATACAGTATAGATTAACAGCTCATTTAAAACATTTAAAAACATTAAAAACAATGAATTTCATTATTATAGGAATTATTATCGGAATATCTTCTCATTCTTGAAAAATTGTTCTACACTGATAAGACACTCTGCTACAAAACGGTTACATCTCTGGTGCTACGCTGCATATTGTAGTTATACTTGTTTGGTATTCAGATGCATTAGTGTAGCAGGAGATTATATAGAGAAATAAAGGGAGTTCTTACGCTCAGAACTGTGTTCTGTTATTCTGCACAATCCAAAAGTCCCGGTTTGACCCGAACGCCCCTCATGGATCGATTAAAATGCAAAGTCAGTGCACAGATACTGTACATAACGCTGCCTAACAGATGATATTACAAGTGTTTGGCTCGCCTACTGCCATAAACGTACAGTATATCACAGCAGTCGTGCACACGGAGTGGTACAGGATGGAGTACACAAAGAACAAATCACGCATGAGGATGTGTATCACCCTATAAAAAAAGAAAAGAGCATGAAGAGCTGTATCCTACGAGACTACAAGAGGATTCCTAATAACCACACATGCCTGCGTGTACACCGAACAAATCATTTCACACAAAGCCAACTCTATGCATTTTTGAGTGTGAGAAAATAGATTTTAAAAAGGCAATAGAGACGGAAAGAAAGGGCCAGGAGAGGGAAATGTGCGGGCCAGATGAAGCCGGGGGGAGTTTATGGGTTTTGGAAGAGGCTGTGCTTTTAAATCAGAGTCATGTTGACAAAAAAAAAAATAATCAAAGGCCGGACTTGAAAAAAAAAAAAAAACAGAGTTCATGTGTGAGTCCACACTTTGATTTTGTGTGTGTGTGTGTGTGTGTTTTTATATCTAGGTGGGGACCGAATGTCCTCAAAAGGAGAGGAATATCTGACCTTACTGTATATGAAGCTCAGCATTATTGATGATTAAATCAATGGAAGGTCCAGACAAAGATAATATGACAAGTGTGTGTGTGTGTGTTTAGGAGTATTTAAACCCATTTGCTCTATATGACTAAAGCCTCTGAGCGACTTTATTTTCCGCAGCATGCTTTTAAAGCAGTTCTCTATCATCCGAGTCATTGAATTTTTCTAGCTATGTGGCTGTGAAACACAGGACATTTTCTCACTTCATATCCTGACCTCTATTCTCACACAAAGAAAAAGGAAGTGCAGGGTCAGAGATCAGAATCGGCGTCTCCGGGAGTCGGCGGTTACACGAATCGCTCAAGGACAACGAGACAGGACCGTGCCAAGGGCTGGAACTCATACGATCACGTTGCTTTAAACCGACATCTTAAAAAAAAAAAAAAAAAAAGAGGATTTGAACATAGATGTAAATACCAAAGCTTTAACCCTGAGATTGCATCCATCATCAAAGCAAAGGATTTGCTTTGCAAAAGCTTTTATGTAAAGCGTTGCACAAGCACCGAGTAGTCAAAGGTCTCGCTTTAAGGTGGAACAGTAGTAGCAGCTTGGCGATTCAAATTTGGCGATGCAACCTTCCCATCGGTTGAGCCGCCAAACCCTAAATCAGGCATCACCAAACATTCACGGAGACTTAAGGGTTAAGAGCTCCGATGCCTTCATCGGACAACTGGGTGAATTAAGCGTCCACTTGTGGAAAACTTTATATCGAAATATTTATATAATGTGCTTTGTGTAACGGGAGGAAACGCTGTCCCTAGGTGTTTCAGCCAGAGGATACAGACGAGGAGCAGAAAGCTCGGCAGCAGGTAGTCCAGTGGGAGTGTAGGCTTGCATTTACATTGCATTTTGTGTCCAGAGCAAGGTATTAGCGAGACGAGGAGATCAGGGGGGTTAAGGGCTTCGCTCAAGAAACCACCAGTGCCAGCTTAGGAGTTCTGGGAGTCCTAACCACGACTGAAACGAAGAAGAACAAGAAGACGAGGTAGAAGAAGAAGAAGGTCTTTATTTGTCACATATGACTTGTGACAAATGACTTGCTTCCCACACCACAGTCTCTTGATCAAACAATACTCAATGTGTTCTTCATTATGAAATAAATGCTGGATTCCACTCAACACCAGACACTGATTATAAACACTGATATGCAAATTCCTCACTGGCAAGAATTCAATTCATTCTTCTTGATTCAGGAATCGCTTAATCCTGATCAGGTGGATCCGTGGGTGGATCCATGGCCCATCTCATTCCCTATCCCGGGAATACCACCGTGGGCCAATGACCCACCACAGAGTCAGATCTCAGGGGAGTCTGGAACTAGGCACAAGGTGGGGTACACCCTAGATCGGGTGCCAGTCCATCACAGGGCACAAGCACGCACACACTCACAGAGTACGGGCAAATTTGGAAACGCCGATTAGCCTAATCTGCACGTTTTGGACTGTGAGAGGAAACCCACCATGCGCAGACCCGAAGCAGAACTCCACCCTTCAACCCTGGAGATGCCATACCACAGCGGTAACCACTACGCCACCATGCAGCAGGAAAGTGCAACTCTATACCTCACACATATCCCAGTCTGTTGATCAAACCGATACTCAATGTGGTGATGTGTTGATGTGAGAATAAATACTGGATACCATTGAAGAACATCACAGACTCATTAAAAATACACCTTTTAATCGGTATCACTGGTAAGAATTGAATTGCCCAGTGGTGAGGTGGTGAGGTAGCCTGTCCCACGAAGATGCAGGAAGCAGGAAGATGCATTGTTGAGAATTTGGAGAGAACTTATCGAGAACTCACACAAACCTTGAGCTAAGGATCAAAGTCCGGCCCCTGGAGCTGTGATACAGTTATCACAGTGCTATGGTAATGCTCTTAAATTCTGGTTTGATGCATTTCCTCTTTAGTGAACAGGAAAACATTTTTATAGTGCATTTAATGGTTTGGAATCTGTCCTCTACGGCAAACCGGGGACACGATGCCGTGCTCAGCCTGGAGAGATTCTCATCTTCCTGAACATACAGTACACAGGCAACCACTGATGTCTATATTGTAAGTTTCTCGAGACGGACAAGCTGAGAAACTTGTAAATGGTTCCTGAAGTACGGTTTTTATTCTGGATATAATGCTTTCAAAGACCGACGGGTCACCTGAGACTCTAACCCGCCTTGCGCCAAGATGCCTTCCCTTCCGACTAGTTGATGCTTTAATGTCTGCTGAAAGCATCTTTAGTGCTGTTTATAATTTCTCCGCTCTGACCTGCGATGCCAACTGGCTCAGATTTCCGCCTGTCTCTGCACTCGTCTTTCTCCTTCATCGCTGATCCCGAACTGAAAGCGGTCAAACCCGTCGGCGCAGTTTTACTCTCCTCTCCGTCTCATTCAATCAGGCTGCAAACGAGGGCACGGATGAGGGAAGAATACGACGACGGCGGTAAAGCTAGTCAAGTCCCGGAGAGAGGAGAGACTTTACAGCATTTAGCTTCGTCTTCAATTAGAGTCGCTCATTTATTCTCATCGCGACTGTTTAGCAAAGATTACATGAAGTTTGTTTAGCGGTAGCTCAGATTGTGCAGACTCATTGCTCAAATCCGGCACTGCACCAGAAAAAGAGAGAGAGAGAGAGAGAGAGAGAGAGAGAGAGAGAAAGGAAGGAACACTGACCATGGCTTCTCACTACCAGGCTCTCAGTTGCTATGGAGGCAATGGTAATGAGTTGTTAGGAGAAGGAGGTGTGAAACCTGGTGTCCTCAGAAATACAGTGGACACTTAGCAGTCCACACACACACGGATCTCTTATTTACGTTATGCTGTACAACTACTGACCTCTAACTGTATTTTATTCACATGCTGCTTTCATTCACAATGATGTTCTCAGTGTACAGTAGTTTCCCCTCCAGGTCATTGCTTTTTTTGCTTTTTTTGTGTCTCTTAGAATTAGAATTTTTATTTTATTTTATTTTTTTATATTATATACATACTGTAAACATTCCGGTTCATAAATATTTAGAAAAAGACATGTCTTTTTGCCTCTATACACCACCACAAAGAAAATAAATCCAAAGCAATCACGCCAAGTGTAGACGACTCTCAACTTTATTTTTTGGAAGTCAGTTGTGGCCTATTTCTTAGTTCCTTCGTGACAAATTAAGGGAATTTCAAGTACATCAACTTAGATTTGCATTTCTTCATGAACTCTGCAGTTCAAAGAGGGGTTGATGGAATGACGGAGGTCGTCATTAGGCGGGAAAAAACGAAGCGGACCCTGACCGAACTTTTAAAAGCAGACAAACCAGCCGTTTGGTACGAAGAAATGCATCGATGAGCTCAGCAACGCACACACAAAAAAAAAGAGCAAAAACTTCAGAATCTTTAGCCAAGCCAAAACACAAGGGCTACAATCGAGAGACGCTTCGTGAATGTAAATACAGACGGAACCAGATTCTTTGGCCAGATGAAAACACGAGTGATTTATACCGTACCAGAATGATTAGAAGAGAAGAACAGGAAGAAGAAAGGGAAAGGCTCAAGCACAACATGTCGAACATGGTGGAGACGGTGTTATAACATGGCCATGTACTGTACTGTATGGGCTGCTAATGGAACTGGCTCACTGGTGTTTATTGATGATGTGACTCCTGATCGATGTGCAGGATTAATTCTGAAGTTTACGGAGCTCAACTTTCAGCTAAGATTCTGTCAAAATAATGCAGGACAGCACTTCACATTCCTGACGTGTAATGATGCAAAACATACAGTGAAAGCTACCCAAGGCAAAAAAATGTAGGAATGTTGTGAAAAGACAGAGTCAGTCTCCTGACCCCGATTCAACTGCACTGAGGACGAAGCTGAAGGACCAGAGACCCACAAACCTGCAGAAACTCGAAGGTCTGGCAAAGAAGCTCGAAGGAGGAAACCTTTGGTCATGTCCATGTCGAGGACTGCGAAGGACTTGCTTCTAAGTATTAAAAATAATCCGAACATATGTGATTTGGTTTGTCTGTTCAATTTCATTGTAGTTTATACGAGGTTTGTTAAACCCCATTGTACTGTATTTAGGCTGAAAAATCTACTTGATTGCTTCGTTTCGAAGATAAAATTGTCCGAATACTTATGGACCTTCCTGTAAAAATACATTTTTTCTTCTCGTTTACATGAAAACGTCAAGATTACATATTTAGAATCTTAAATCTTTGATGTTCAAAAGGTTAATAGTGTATCTTCAGTAATAGTTTTAGAGCTTTAATTACTTATTAAGCTGCAAACTTCAATTAGACCGTAGCATTATAAGGACCAAAGCTGCACCTTAAAAGCTAATTTACGGTAGACCTCATGCACCTGCCCAGGTGAAATATAACCCAGAATGTAATGAAAGGTGGTACTACTGGTTCCACCTCAGTGACAAAGAAGATATTAAAGTCAGTTTACTTTCCTTCTGTTAAAAAAAAAAAGTCTAGATTTCCGTTCAGGTTCTACTTTTCTGAAATGAAGAGCATCTATTATAATGTCTAACATTCTTGTGCTTACGAATTCCTTCACCATGACAAAAAAAAGACCCCAAGAAGTACTAGTACAAGTATTATAAAGTACACTCTTGGCCTTTCAACCTAAAATCTGCTGTGAAGACGCCTACAACATAAGCTTTCCATTTTGCAGAAACAGTCACAGTCGTCCTAAACCACCCGAATAACCCTTGAGGAACTACATTACACTTCCTCTTGTGGTTTTGAGCAGAGATTCATTGTTGGAGCATTTCAGCAGTACACTGGTGTTAAAGAAATGCACACACACACACACACAGACAAAAACTTTCCGGAGACGTCTATTAAAAAGAATTATTTGTCTTTTCGATAGAACACTTGATAGAAATAGGGCTTCACTTCATCTTCTGCTGTTAATCAATAACTTTTAAGGCCACTCTGCTCCACTTTTCACTCTACACTGAGATCTTTACTGTAGAGTGAAACATCATGACACAATCCCACCAAAATTTAACAACTGGTAAAAAAATGCGAAAGTGTTTATAAGCCTAAATAAACTGGCTGTTCAGGTCAAACTGGGACTTTTGATTGTGCAGAATAACAGAAGGCAGTTCTGAGAGTTAAAAACTCCTTTTATTTCTCTCTACAGTATATAATCCGCTGCTACACTAATGCACTTATCCCACGTATGTGTTTTACTGCTTGGACACCATCAAGGTAGAACATTCTCTCTGTACGCCTGAGCCATGATCGGACTGCCTGCTTCATTCACAGTCGAAACCCCGGCCTCCCAGGAACCCCTTTAATGTCCCAGATATGTGGAAATGGTTTTGAGCGAGATCAGGACTGTACAGGGGATGTGGGAATAACCTCCCAGCCGGGTCCCTGTAATGTGCAAGATGCGTTAGTGAATGATTGTGCGTACAGTTCACACAGACAGATGCGTCTCTTCTGCACGTTGGCGACTAGTTATCTGTCGTTTTTCAATGCTCATGAATATTTACAGGAACGACTGCAGTGGGCTCACACACCTACTGTAAGAGTCTCATCACCTACTGTACTGTGCTTGAGGTCTTCTGTAAATGTCACTCGTTTTACACCCGTGTTCATCAGAAATTTGATCCGTCCTGGTTTGACTTGAACGCGCCTCCATTGTTTATATACAGTCGTGAAAATTATACGTAGTACGCGCCATTAAATTTTTTTTTTTTTTTTTTTTTAAATGTCAACATATTGATTTCTGATCTTGTTTTAATTTGTACCAGTAGATGAAGGGCACTGAATTGCATGTAACAACAACAACAACAACAACAACAACAACAAAAAATCACTTTGTTTTCACTTATTAAACAAAATTATTTTATTATTTTATTTTTTTCACATGGTTGAATAACTCTTAGAGACAAGTACACAATAAAAAATTGCCAAAAAAATTTATATTTCATGTGCTAGCTATTAATAATTGGTAAAAATCAACACTTGTGTGCTTGTTTGAAATAAACCTGTGACATCACAGCCATTCAAAAAAAATAAATAATAACAATAACTTTTATTGCAAAGGCAATAAAGCACTTTAGGGCAGGCGGTTCTTGGAAAACAATCACAGCTGTAGTTACAGTGATGAAGACGATTTTCTCTTGCTTTTTCCTGGAAACGCCTTTAATCAATTCTGGTTTGATACATAAGTGTTTATTGTTGTATGGATTTAAACATAAACACATAATCTATAATCGTTTGATGTGGTGAAGTTTTCCAGTGTCAGTGCTTTCTAATAATCAATTTTTTTAACCACATCAAACGATTATATGTTTATGTCAAACTCTTTACTTCACAACAATAAACACTCGGGTATTAAAACTTCATTGATTAATTAAAAATGAATCGAAACTCTTCTGACCAATTAGAGAAATCTACAGTATACACTTTGCTCTATTTGTTCTGTCGAGGTGATAAAGAACACCCTCTCTGCCCAGACTGCGTCCAAACCCTGCACTGAACCCTTTGACTGCGGAACAGAAGTGCCACACGAGGCATCGTGACTGTCCTGGCAGACTGCAGGGCATTCCAGGGGGTGGTAAAATAGCCGCATTGCCCGAGAGCCTCGTTCGGGACAGTGTGCCAGCAATGCCAGGAATACACAGATACCCGGGCCACGGTCGTCATTCCTTAACTCTATCGCGTCAGGATGTGTGGGAAACATTTCCGAGCGGTACAGCTCTGAGCACAGACGTCACCGAGAGGACAGAGAGGATGTGCTGTGGGGGAACTACCTGAGGAGCATGTAGGAGCTGCCATCTGTCCGAGGCGTGTCCGTTATCATGACGTCGTTTTGACTACGACATCATGATTTTAATGAGATTTAGGAAATAACAAAATAAACATGCAATATAAAATATATATATTTTCCCCTAAAAAACATTTAACGGAAAACATTTCGTCTTTATACTGTATTACTCAACAGGATGCAGTTCTGCAGTCGGCCTGCAGGGGCCGCTCTGTTCCCTCATCACTTTTGTCATCGGAAACAACACGGCTCTCCTGCTCAACTCCCTCGTTTCTTCTAATCTTCTGTCTATCTCACTGAATCACATGCCCCATTGACCTCACTATCCGACTCCATTGATGTGATCAAGGGGTGCTTACGGAGAAAACGTGCTTTCTGTTCTGGCAGAACAATTCATTCTTCTCCCAGGCGCTACACTGCAACAGCTACATTAAGAATCAAGCTGGTTTAAGCCCTGAGTTCTGACAGCTTCCACAAAATTCACCCTTACTGTACTGTATGTCCAAAATCTGAATGTTTGCTATGAAACAATATGAAAGATTTCAGCTTCAATTGATATTACGTTTACGGAAACGTAACGACCTTCAGAAAAACATACCGTAATAATGTCTTTTATCACTGTAATTGAAATTTGTTCAATATAATCAACTCAGAGATTGTTTTAAATAATTGTTTGGCTTTTTGTGTTTTAGTCCCATAACCTTCTCTTAACCCCCGCTATAGAATGTACGGGCAGGTCATGTGCAGAACAGGAAGTTGCATCATCGAAACTTTATAAAGATCATAAGGAGATAAGTTTCTCTCTCTCTCTCTCTTACACACACACACACACACACACTTTTCATTTTCTTTTCAAAGATGCTGACTGATTAAGCCACTTCAAAATGCAACTCTGCATCCTGAACTACAGTACACAGTAGATCAAAAGTGAACGATTAATTAAAAAAAATGTTTCAAGTAAACAGAATGTTTTCACAACATTAGCATGTGTGGCAGTTACAGGTTTTAAACAGATGAATACAAAACATTTTCTTTTTTTTTCTTTTTCTTTTTTTTCTCGAATGTTTGTATTTGCCAAAAAATTTATACACACTTCAAGAAAATAAAAACTTGTATGAATAATTTTATACTAAATTTATCAATACATCATGAGTTTAATACAAGTTGCCTCTGGAGTGTGTATACACTATTTGTCTGACTCGCTGTATATATACTGTATTTGATGAGAGAAATGAGAGAAAGATGAGACTGATACTTGAGAAGGGGTAACACCTTTGAACTTCCAGCTTAATATATACTGTATTTCTTAGGTTGGATGAAAAAAATAATAATTAAGCACCGGAAATGTCATGTATTGTACATATTCAGTTATTCAAAACTGTCCTTAGATTTTTCGCTGGATCTACAATGCTGGCAAAAACAACAACAAAAAAAAAATAGAAGCTACATTTTTATGCCTAATCCTTACACACTCAGCTTTCTGGTACTTTTTATTTTATTTTATGGCAAACAGAACTGCTGATGTGGTTTTTGATAAAACATGACACACCTGTTATCTACCAAAATACAAAACATTCAGTTCCAAGGTAAAGGCTGAATCACTTTCCTTCGGTGACCATGAATATCATACAGTATGTCTTTTTTTAATTAATTTTTTTTGGCCGTCCTCGTCAAATGACGGTAGGGCACAGTTTGAGTGATCAGCTTTCCAGGCATTTCCCCGTCCACTTTACACTGATCTCGCGGTTTGAACCCCCAACCCTCCGCCATTCAGCAACCCGAGCCACGGTCTTATTATATTACACTATATTTTAAATATTTCAAATTGCGAAAATTACATTAAAAATCATTTAGTGCATATATAACAAAATCAAGAGAAGAACAAAAAGATCGAATTCTCTACAAGTCATTTTTTTTTTCTTATTTTAGTGTATTCTTGTATATCTTGTACTGTTAGTATTTATTAATTCCATAGCAAAGTGAAAGCAATACATACGCTCTCTCTCACTCTCTCACTCACTCATCTTCTATACCGCTTTATCCTGTTTTCAGAGTCGCCAGGGCCTGGAGTCTATCCCAGGAGACTTAGGGCACAAGGCGGTGTTCACCCTGGACAGGGTGCCAATCCATCACAAGGCACACACACATACACACATTACAGGCAATTTGGAAACGCCAATTTGACTAATCTGCATGTCTCTGGACTGTTGGAGGAAACCGGAGTACCCGGAGGAAACCCACCAAGCACGGGGAGAACATGCAGACTCCATACACACATACCCCTTTTCCACTGCTCTGGTTCCCGTGCCGGTTCCCAATTTTGGAACCAGTGCCGCGCTTTTCCACAGAA
>JAQMYJ010000039.1:2905039-2933137 GCA_030014305.1 Clarias laeviceps
GAGAAACAGCTGCCAACACCAGTCGAGGCCAGAACCGTCTTCTAGGTAGCGAGAACCATCCCCAGACACGAGACGCAAAGCTTATATATCAAAGCTTAAACAGTGTTCACATTTTTAAACAGCATTGGTTATTACCGGAGCTGTCTATATGTTCTTTATTTCAGCTTTTCAGGCTCATAAAAAGCCATTAGGCTTCATTTGTTAAACTTGATATGAACAGATTTATTTATAAATTATTTGTAGGAGCTTTTATGCAAAAAAAAAAAAAAAAAAAAAAATCCATTTAGCTTGTGAGTGCCTTAACTGATTGGCTTAATTGATCAACTTACTGAACTTCAAGCGGGTCATGCGTACTTGGATCTGGAATGTTTAGTCACGATCTGTATGCTTTAATATGTCTAGACACATTTTTCTCACACATACACAATTTATTTTTTATAATATATTATATATATTTTAATTTATTTATTTTAATTTATTTTTATAATATATTATTATTATTATTATTATTATTATTATTATTATTATCTCTCTTTTTTTTATTGAAATTGAAATTTTATTGACATTTTTGTGAAGCTGCTTTGAGACAGTGACCATTGTTAAAAGCGCTGTATAAATAAAATTGAATTGAATTGAATTGAATTAAAAGCCCACTAGTTTCCTCACACATTAAACATCACGCTTTAGTCATGTTGTTGGGTATCTACAGTATGTGCTATAATGAAACACACATTAAATGTATCCAGAGCTCTTGTGCTGCAATCAGAATATACAGTAATATTTTTTATTTTTGAATTTTTTTAATTCCCTATTTTTATTTTTAACCAGGATAAATAAAAATAGTTCTTGAATGTGACTTTAGAGTTAACCAAACATTACTGTCAATTCATTTCTCCTTTGCTTAAAAGATTCTGTTTGTGTAAAGACAGATCGTGTTACTGTACATGGCCACAGTCAGAGTCATTAGTAAGTGATCCTCGAGTTTAATTGCTGCTTTCGCAGAAATATTTCATGCTTGTTCGCTCTTTGCAATGTGAAAATTAGAGCTAATGTGAAAAGTGAAGTTTCTTCCAGAGGGACTGCTTGGTACAGTATATAGTATTATAGTCTGTTCATTGTGGCTGGAGATTACCTCCGAGATTCATCCCTGCCTGCAGACACTTTCGTACTCGGCATGCCGGACAGTTCTTCCGTCGGATTTTGTCGATGATGCAGTCGTTCCTTCCGGCGCACAGGTAGTTGTGCTGACCTGTGGATACAGACAGAGCGGAAGAGGGGAGGTTTAAAAAAATTGCTTATCTTCACTATCATGGACTACATCTTTATTCTACTACGATTAACATACACATTTACAGCATTTGCCAAACGCCTTTATGCGTATTTAACATTAATAAAATCAGTCGCCGATGTCAAGCGACTGAGATTCGACTATAAGTTTCTTAGCTTGAAAAGACAGGCTGGTGAAAAAAAAAACCCCAAAAAAAAACAAGGGTTTACAGCTGCTGTATCAAGTGATATCAGGAACTAACTTGTTTTATGGATGTTTGACAGCATTAGATGAATGTTAAAAGGATAAATAGCGTGACGCGCCATGATTTATGAGAAGAGCAAATGAAACTCATGGTTCAGTAAAAGTGTGGTGTAAAGTAGAACTTTTTTGAAGGAACCAGATGAGAAGATGGAGATAAGCTAGAAATGTTAGCCACCTACTTGCAATAGACAAAGAACAATTTTTCTTTTTTTTGTCTGACCCTTTATATACATAGAGTACCGTGTAAAACGTCTTGAGCCATTATTGATATCTTCATATTAAAATAGATGATGTAGCCTATAAATGAAAGAAATGGGAACAGATGTTTTACTGCGACTGGCTCCAAAGTGCCTAAAGATAAAGTACAACTTAAAAATTGACCTCAGCAGCGACCTCATTTCCCCTCTCGTCTGTATGTTGGACATTCAGCATTCAGCATCTGCAGTAAACTAATCACCTGATCAGTTGTCATCATCTGCACCTGTTTCTCACTGGTTCATGCCTTACAGTACGTAAGATGTTTTTTTTTTAATGCCTGAATGATTCATAGGTCACTGTGTGGCTTAACAAACCCAAAAAATATCCCTTTAAAAGTGCTCAGGTACAGGGACTGAAAATGAAAGACAAAAAAAAAAAAATCCTTCGGGAAGCCTGGAGAACAATTCCACAAGACTACATTAAAAATACAAGAAAGTCCGGCTCTTTGGAAGCAAAATATGAAGAACTGAAGGGGATCAAGACTTTTGCACAGTGCTGTGTGTATATAAAAAATTCTGCTTTATGGCTGGCAATTCAGGATGCAAGTTGGCTTAGTGGTTACCGCTGTCACCCTGCATCTCCAGAGCTGGGGGTTTGAATCTCGCCTCCGGTGTGTGTGTGTGTGTGTGTGTGTGTGTGGAGTTTGGTATTCTCGCTTTGTTCGGTGGGTTTCCTCCAGGGACTCCGGTTTCCTCCCACAGTCCAAAGACATACGTTTGTAGCCTATTTCCAAAATGTCCAAAGTATATGAATGGGCTTGTGTGAGTGTGTGTGTGTGTGTGTGTGTGTGCCTGTACTCTGTGATACTGTAGGCAGCCATCTAGTTGTGTATCCTGTCTTGTGCAAAAACCACACCGGCTAAGCAAGACGGAAACTGTATGGATGGGTTGGTTGGTCTAAAAAAACATGATCTTAAAATGAATTATTATTATTATTATTATTATTATTATTATTGTTATTAACACAATGCTACCTCAGTGAGACAGGTCACGGGATGAAATTTGAACAGGGAAGTGTATTAAATCTAATGGCAGCCGCCGTATTCCAGGAAGTCTCAGTTGTTGGCCTATCAGATGTATAATGTTACAGAAGTCCTCAAATAGTAGCCATACTTTACATCTCGACACACATACAGTACAGTACAGTACACATCGACTAAAACTGATAAACAGAACGTACAAGTGATTGTGGATATAATAAACAATAGAATTAGCAGTAATATTCATAAAATGTGAGAAAAATCGTTCTTAAAAAAACAACAAAAAAAAAAACACTCCATGCACAAGTTTTGCTATTTGGAACTTGCATTTATTTAATAATCAGAACAGATTTAATAATCAGAACGTCTTTAGCACATGGATGTGTTGAGGAGCTTACACTTTGCTTAAGTGTGTATATAATATTCACTTCAAACATTCGAATTAATTGGGTTTATTTGTAGTTCAACATGTGAGCTTTATATTACTAAAGTGTATAATATGGGTTTATTATAGTTCAACATTCTTTACTTTATATTACTAAATCTTTCAGCAGTCATCAGTGAACGGAGTGAGCTGAAGGTGAAAGCCTTTGTACAGAGTGTTTAAGGAAAACAGTGTGTAACTCTGCATCACTTTACTGTAAATACACTTTGTTCCCCGTTTACGTAAGTGTGTGTACGCATGCATGTGTATCAAATCTCCCGCATGCTGCTTTCCCGAGCTCAAGCCGTGCTGCAAGGTTGCACACTGCTCTGAACGTGTGTGTGTGTGTGTGTGTGTGTCTCACTCGCTCTTCCTCTCTCTCTTCCACTTTCCTGCTTCCCCACTAATTCCCTCTCCCTCAATCCCTCCTTCTCTCCTGCACTCCGAGCGTCTGCTCAGCTCCTCTCCTCAAACCTAACTTCCCCAAAAATCCGCTCTCAGCCCGGGTCTCGCTGTGACGCTCGGGTGTTTTTGGCGGAGAGGAACGTGCGCAAGTTGAGGCTGCCAGAAAAGCCCGGGATCTGCTTGGAAGAGCAAAGGCAGCTGTAGCTCCGCCACTATTTCTGGCTCGCTCACGTGACTCGTTACATAAGCCCATTTTTCTTGCTCTAAAAAACAGTAAACTGCGACACAGGAAATACAACGCCCCTCCTCTATCCCTCTAACACCCCCCCCCGCCCCCAAACGCGCACTCTTCTCTCCATCCCTTACCCCCCCACCTCCACCTTCTCCATCTAACCTCCCCCACCTTTTCCATCTCTCCGACACTGGTGCAGATCAGACGCGAAATCCGTTCACACACCTCTTCACCCGCTGTGCCTGAGCTTCTCCCATGAATCCTGTTAATCATTGCCCTAAAGAAGTGAATGCAAATACGTTGTGTGTTTACCATGTGCGCCGGCGGGCGCGCGGAGCAAAAGTGAGAGAAGAAGTTTGTGTGTTTTGAAGACGTCGCGTATCTGTCCTTCACCATGCACGTGAACATCCAGATATTTGCAACATGCACAACGACTGGCATTCACACCACGAGCGATTAAAAAACTGGTTTTTCCGACTCTAATTATCATTTTAAACATTATTACTTTCATTTTGTTTTAAACTTTGTTTGAGATTGTTTGTGCAAACATCATATTCTTTACACGGAACCCTTTGAGAAGCCGCTTTCAAAAAGCGCTGCTCACGTGTCGACGCTTCTCACGCTCTTTAACGTTCTGACCGATCAGATTGCAAGAAAAAGCAACAATATTAACAGCATGTGCGATTTTTGTGAGATTTACGTGATGTGTGAACAGTCACACAAGCTGCTCAAGTCTCCTGCAAAGCCGAAACAAAAAACAGGTTTGTTATTTCAACCATTTTTACAGTTGATAATTAAAAAATTACCAAAAAACTACCTAGAAAAAGTAAGTGTTGGCCCCTCTGGAGACACTGGGGGAAAAAATGCTTATGACTTACTAAGATATGAGATCAGAATAGTTCTGACTATTTCTTATACTATGTTGTGGCCACCACACATGGAGATGAGATCGTTTAGATACAACGTTGAGGCAACAACCTAATAATCCATAAAGATGAGATAGTATAAAGTGTGGCCATAAGATACTCTGCTGTGGCCACAACTTAAAACCCCATGGAAATGAGATAGTTTATTGCGTGACCATGAGATACTGTACTGTGTTGTGGCCACAACTTAATAATGCGAGATAGTTTATTGTGTGGCCATGAGATACTATGTTAGGACAAAAACAGCATTTAGCCTCTTGTAAATACCTTTATTTACTTACTGACACATAGCATAAGTCCAAAACAACAATCATCCTGTCACATCTAGGACATGAATGATCTTATTACCACATGTTCTTAAGTCATGGCCATAGCAATAGTATCTCGTGGCCACGCATTATACTTTTTTCTTCCCACGCTTTAGGAAGTCGTCGTCACAACACTGCTTTCATTCCCACGCCTTAGTAAGTCATGGACACAACATAGTATCTCGTTCTCATTCTCCTGAGTAAGTCATGGAAACAAGATACTATGTTGTGACCCTGACTTACTAAGGCGTGGGAATAAAATATCATGTTGTGATAATGACTTAATAAGGCGTGAGAACGAGATACTAAGTTTCTTAGTCGAGGTCACAACATAGTATCTCGTTCCCACGCCTTCGTAAGTCACAACATAATATGTTGTGACCATGACTTACTAAGGCGGGGGAATGAAATATTATGTTGTGATAATGACTTAATAAGGCGTGAGAACGAGATACTAAGTTTCCTAGTAAGTCGTGGCCACTATATAGTATCTCGTTTCCACATCGTCGTCCGTCGTGGCCATAACTTAGTATATTGTTCCCATTCTTTAATATGTCATGGCCACTAATCCCCCCCCCCCCCGCCCCAAAAGTTACCAAAGGGGTTCTGTAAGCACATGCTTAATGGGCAGCATTTTGAAAACGGTTAAAATAATTTTTAATCAAAAAATTTTTTCAATATTCTAGACCACTGAATGTAACCAAAAATGGATGAAATGTATATATAGTACATTATATATTTAATTTTTCGTATATATAGTATTTACAAATTGGTGCGAAATAAGATGAGCAATACACACTAGAAACAAATCCACTCTGGAGTAGCAGCAGTAACGTCGCTACATCACCTCACCCTGGTGTTGATTATTATACTACTATAACGACACACGGCGAAATGGTTTATTTCTGAAGAAAATGTCACGGCACTAAGATTCTGTCATACGCTCAGTTTGTAAAAGGAATAAAAACGCTGCTTTGCACCGTATGACCTTGTGCGCCAGATGTCATGAAAATCACAAACAGTATATTTCTGCCACATATACTGTACACTAATACACACACACACACACAAATACTACCACGTGTAATCTTAAGCCTTATCTGTACTGTTACATGACAAAAAAAAAAAAAAACGGGTTCATAATCTGTTGCTTGACTGTGTTCCATCATTCTGAGTAGATTGTGTGTGCGTGTGTGCGCATGTGCATGTGTGTGTGTGTGTGTGTGTGCATGCATGTGTGTTCATTCCTGAGAGGACTAGTGGCTACTTTTAGCCAGTTATGTCACTGTATGAAGGGACACACTCAGGTGCAGAGCTCAGGCTGTCAGCTCTGACATTAATCAGAGATCCCCATGGGAGACCCCGAACACTGCAGAGCTCCATGCCTCATCACACATCACTCCTCACAGCGTCAAGTTTATTTCCACCTCAGCCTGCGCCGCTAACTCGCCCTCTGTCTTCTCCTGGGCCAGTCAGTAACAGTCACATGTGCATGTACGCGGCTCTTTAAACCCTGACGTGGAGTTAAAATGAACGGCTTCATTTATTACAAATTCTAATAATTTTCAAAAAATAAACCTGAAGTCAGTTTTAAAAATCAAATCTGGATACAATCTTAATAATCAATCAATTAATTAATATGCTGTTTGTGTGTGGGATCGATCAATGCATGAATGAATGCACTGATCAATTGATCAATTAGTCAATTAATATATTTATTTATTGTTAAACTTTCATAGATTGTACAGTAGAGGTCCAAAGGTAGACCGAAGGAAAAACAAGCTAAAGTTTGCACATGGTGGCACAGGGGCTTAGTGGGTAGCACTGTGGCCTTGTACCACCAGGTTCTAGGGTCGATTCCCACCTCAGGGTCTGTGTGCATGGAGTTTGCATGTTCTCCCCTTCTTATTTCCCCCCCCATCACATTTTCTCTACCATAATCTTCAGTAGAATCCAGTAATATGAAGTATCCAGTAGTATAAAGTATTTTTTTCCAATAAAATAAATGTGTAATTTAATAAATGCAAATACCATCCTAACAATTGCTATATTTCAAACAAATTTTTTTAATTACAGCAAGGGAAATTTATTAAAAGTTCTTACAAACCATCTCTCAAGTAGCAATATCAGTTACCTCAGAATTAGTCTTAGCATTAGCATCCCACACTATATTAGTATTAGCATCCCACACAACTTTGCTAGCTAGAAGTTGCTATTTTAGCTGTTGCTAGTTACCTAGCAAGCAAAAACCAGCAGTTTTAGCTAGCTATCTGTTAATGTTATTTAGCTAGCAAACATTATCCAAGTCAGCTAGCCACTAAGGTAATATTAGCCGAGTTACTAAAGCTAGCTAATGTGAACTAGTATAAACTGTATTTAAAACATTAATATTAATAATTAAAGCTATAACAATAAAAGTTATAGTTAATAAAACATTTTTCATATCATTACATAATGAATTTGTGTAGACTTATTTCTGCCTAATCAGAGGGTTGAGGGGAATCTTTTTGGACGCATGTTCATTAATATTCTTCTTTCACTTCAGTACTTCTGGATTGTTTTTCGAGCTAGCAGTGCTGTTTTCCTGACCTAGATTTAGCTGGCAAGTGCACAGCCTTCCCCGGATTAGCATTAGCCGTTAGCAACAGTGTGCCGCATCAGCATGACAACGCAGCAGCCCGGACTGCGAATCAGTGCGCGATTATTTCCTTAAGTGCACATGTTAGATCCATTGAGTTCACTTCCAGCTGAGTCACGACGGCTCGCTCTAAACGATGTTGTTGCTGGACCGAGTCACAGAGGCTCCCATAGTGACTCCGTAACGAGTTTCACATGAAGTCTCGTCTGTAAGCTCTGAAAAGCCCGGCTTGTCTCGGATTTACAAATTCCACACGGATCCGTTTCGCTTATTTTAGAGTCATTAATGGTCCGCTTGTCTAAAGTCATCAACAGGACGTCAGGACGTTTATGTCAATGACGGTACTCTAGAAGCTTTAAGGTGAACGCCCTGGGTTTCCTGTCCTATCATTTTGCTCTACTAACATTTCGCTCATTTCAGCTTACGTCAGCACCCATAATGCATGTTAATGATATTTAACGAACACGTCTAACAAAAGGCATTTTCACTTTGTTCACTTTATAGAACTTCTGGTGTAGATTTACTGTAGATCCCTAATAAGGAAGGAACCTTTAGACTCTGAAGATAACCTGTCCTGACAAGAGATAATACAATTATAAATCATAATTAAATCAAGGGATAATAAAATGATGTCAGTATACAGGTATAGTCATGTCAGAGGTCTGAATGTTGATGTGAGCCATTTTCATATTAAATCGTCACAACGCATCTCAGAATGCAGCCTCTGGGTGAACACAGGACTGTCAGGTTTTAGGTGCAAAGTTACAGTGAGATTATACACTGAAGTGTAAGTCCTGGGCATAAAGTGTTTCTCTGCAAATCTTTAGTGCATTCATGTGGAAACAGAAAGTGAGTCAAAAGCTCCAAGCAGGAGAACAGGATCAGGATGAATCAGGGAGGGCCGAAGGGAAACGCGTGCCTTAGGAGCAGAAGTGTGTTAGGATCATGCACCGGTATCCCATCAGGCAGCGCCCGTGTAGCTCGGTACAGTATAGCTTAAACTCAGTCCATGAATAAATAAAGGAAAGTTACCCGTATTCGGAGTCACGCTGCACAGGTTGGTATTTGTGTATAATCCTGGTTCCCATCAAACAACTAAGTAAAGTTGTTTTTAACTATTTGGGCCTCCACCCCTATTATTGGCTAAGAAATGTAACTTGTTTTATTTTTCATCTTTGACAGAGCTAAAAAGCGTGAAGTTTGGAAGAAGGAGGAAAACGTAGAAGCTCAGTAAATATTCAGTCCTCCGGAGATATATTCCCTCCAGTTAAGATACCAAGAAATCTTTTCTTGGCCTCTCCAGGGCTTCTAAGAATGATTTATAGGATTAATTATTTTATGTCATCTTTATATATTTAATATTGCCCCCTCTTCAAATGGCACATTTCTACAGGTAGGTCTCATAAACCCCACTTTAGGGGTTTAAGGCAGACAACTCACTTTCACATGCATGAGGAAACAGTCCCTTGCTGATTATTCATGTGGACGAGATGTGGGGAAAAAAGGAAAAAGGAAAGAGAGAGAGAGAGAGGGAGAAATTAAAGCAGCTCCCTCATAGATGGCTTCTTCGCTCCATAGCTGGGCTTGATCTTCCAGCTTGATATCCCAAAATAGGTTGCTGTGGTTACTCAGATGGAATGATATGGCTTTGGGACAGTCTATCAACAAGCCCAGACAAAAGCCATTTCATCGACACTGCAAACACGTCGTGGCGGTCTGCCCACGTCCCAGAAAACATATTAATGCTGAAAGCGGCAGATCGGTAAGATCTGATACCTGCCTGTGCCATTTGCGTACCCGCAAACCCCGCATACCATGAGCGCTCGTGCATTTTACGTTAGAGTCAAAGAACAAAGGCATCACCCAGAAGACGGAAGAGATAGCTGGAAGGATAGAGGAGATATTTAAAGCCGTCGGTGCTGAGAGCGAACACGAAGAGGTCAGCTGAGGACAGGATCAGTCATGATGCGTGTTGGGTTACACGTCATCTTTACTGTAATTATTTACGCCCATCATTAGATTGTGTAAACCTTGAAATATAGGGGAGAATTCACTTAATTATAGTAAGTACTGTAGATATTAAAGACCTTTGGGTTATATTATCGTCTAATTAAGACCAGTTAGATATTTAAAAATAAAAAAAAAATAAAAATGTATTTTGTAATACATCCGATCCCGGACATAATATTTCTTTCATTAGAATCAGATCCAGTGCTTGATTGGTAGAAAAATCTGCCTGTCATGCTGAAATAGAGAAGCCTTTGTCCTTAAATGACTCCACTGGAGCAGAGTGATTTCCATCAGTATTTTGGTTACCTTTCCCTGGCCATGTGTCAGCTCTACCACACCTCCAGTAAAACAGGCTTTCCTTGCTGCCACTGCACGCTCAGTAAAGCCCCTTTTGAATAGACTCTTATTAAACCTGACACTTGAAAATCATTAAGCGCTTTTGCGTGCCAAGTTGTTGATAACATTTTCAATAAGATGCATCCAACAAGCAAAAAAATTGAAAAAAAAAAAATCCCCCCCTCTCGGGCAATCCATATGGAGATGTTTACAGGGCCAAGCTGTAGTGTATCAACAAACTGCCTATCTGTGGTTAGAGAGTTGGGCTGGAGACCGAGCCAGCAGATGAGTCAAAAGTGTTTTGATGCCTGAAAAACTGCGAAAAGGCACGGCGGCTTTGTTTTATCCCACCCGTGGCAAACCTCGCCGCTTTTAAAGTTCCTACCGCGTACCACTGTGTGACTTAACACGCACATCCCAGAGACTGAACTCCAACTCGAAACGTCCGGCTCCGAAGTTGACCGTTTGCTTGTCCACATAGAGATCTGAAACCTAAAACGCACAACTTTTTTTCTGACAATGCCTTCCGCGTTCACTCAATAAATCTTAATAAGAGCTAAAGCCCTGAAGCTGAAGCTTGCTCAGTTTGAAATGCCTTGTCTTCAGAAGCAGCCAAATTCCATAAAGCTTTGTCATTATGAAAGAACGGATGCTATTTTGGTCCACAGCTGAATAGCAGCACAGAAAGACCATTCAGTATACACTTTACTAAAACACACACACACACACACACACACACACACACACACACAGAGGAACAGTAGTTGAATTCCCGACCATGGATTCAGTGGTCGAGAGTTTGGTTAAACATCAACTATCCACAAACCCACCATGTAAATAATGTGGCACGTAGCATAATGCCATAACGTGGATGACACTGAGATAAACATCACTCCAAAACATGGATGGCATTGTGCTAAGCATAACACAATGATGGGGAAGAAGCGTGCAAAGCTTAACCCATAACATGGATTACATGGTGCTAAGCATAATGCAATGACAAGGATGACACAGACCTAATGGTAACCCTATAATGTGAATGTTATAGTGCAAAGCACAACGCTGTAACGCTATTGATACAGAGCTACAGTACAGTAAGCATAACTTCATAACGTGGATGGTATAGTGCAAAGCAAAATGCAATGTCATTGATGACACAGAGCTAAACACAGCCCCGTAACATGGATGACATAATCCTAGGCATAATGAAATGATGTGTATGAAATAAAAGCAAGCATAACCCTTAACATGGATGACATAATCCTTAGCATAATAAAACAACATGGTTGAAACAGAACTAAACATAGTCCCATAGCATGAATGATAATGCTAAGCAAAAAGTGGATGCCTCTGGGGTATACTGTAGCATAACGTAACATGGAAAATGTATTGCCAAGCATAATGCAATGACATGGATGACACCAAGGTAAACATAGCCCCATAGAAAGAGAGACATAATGCTAAGCATAATGCAGTGAATACATAGATGGCGACTGTAACACTGAAGATACGGAGCTAGGTGTAATCTCATAATGTGGTGACATATTGCAAAGCATAATACAATGTCATGGATGACATAATGCCAAGCATAACAAAATGACATGGATGACTCTGGGGTAAAATACAGCCCTATAACATGGATGACATAATTCTAGGCATAATGAAATGACGTGAATGACACTGAGCTAAACATCGTCCTTTGATGCGGATGACATAATGCTAAGCATAACAAAATGACATGGATGGCATAAAGGTAAACATAGCCCAATGGCATGGATGACTTTATGCTAAGTATAATGAAACAACGTGGGTAAATATAGTCCCAAGACTTAATTCTAAACATAATGAAATGACATGGATGACATGAAGGCAAACATAGCCCCATAACATGGATAATGGATAACATAACACTGAGCATAATGAAATGACATGGATGACACAGAGATAAACATAGTCCCATGACGGGGAAGACATAATGCTAAGCATAACAAAATGATGAGGATGACTCTGGGGTAAAATACAGCCCTATAACATGGATGACATAATTCTAGGCATAATAAAATGACGTGAATGACACTGAGCTAAACATAGTCCTTTGACGCGGATGACATAATGCTAAGCATAACAAAATGACATGGATGGCATAAAGGTAAATATAGCCCAATGGCATGGATGACATTATGCTAAGTATAATGAAACAACGTGGGCAAATATAGTCCCAAGACTGTTGTGACATAATTCTAAATATAATGAAATGACGTAGATGACATGAAGGCAAACATAGCCCCATAACATGGATGACATAACACTGAGCATAATGAAATGACACGGATGACACAGAGATAAACGTAGTCCCATGACGGGGATGACATAATGCTAAGCATAACAAAATGATGAGGATAACTCTGGGGTAAAATATAGCTCCATAACATGGATGACATAATGCTACGCACAATTAAATGACACGGATGACACGAAGGGAAACATAGCCCCATAGCATGAATGACATAATGCTAAGCATAACAAAATAATGGATGATACAGAGCTAAATATAGTCTCATGATTTGTGTGACATAGTGCTAGTCATAATGAAATAATGTGGATGACACAAAGGTAAGCACAGCTCCATAACATGGATGACACATGAAATATATGAAACAGAGCTAAATATGGCTCAGGAACAGGGGCAACATACAGTATTAACCCCATAACATGTATGACATAATGTTAGGCACAACGAGAGGACATGGATAACACAGATCTAAATATAATCTCATAACTTGCATGACATAATGTAATGACATAGATGACTCAGAGCTAAACTTAACCCCATAGTACTAAGTACTAAGCACAATGATGATACACAGTAAAGTGGAGCATAATGTCATAACAAAGTGCTGAACACAATGTAGAAGAGACAAACCTAAGCATTATGCAGTATTGTGTATTGTGGATCGAACAGTGCTATCCGTAGTGCCGTTCCTAACACAGAATAATGTCTAGGTGTGTATGATAACATAATTGAAATAATGACCTTCCTAATTTAATGTAATAACAGATAACACTAATCTTCCCATAATTCAATAACGGCAGTGTTGTGGATTTGCCCAAATAGAGTAATGCATAATACTGTAACT
The DNA here is from genome assembly GCA_030014305.1 of Clarias laeviceps. Lineage (NCBI taxonomy): Eukaryota > Metazoa > Chordata > Actinopteri > Siluriformes > Clariidae > Clarias > Clarias laeviceps. Next base: position 2,918,224 of record JAQMYJ010000039.1, read on the forward strand.
ATATCTATGTGTAATGTCATAACACAGGGCCTGTGTTATGAATACTGCAGCTTACATAACAAGTAGCTATCCATTTTTTCGTTTTTTCCCTTTTAGCGTTTGCGTTCGAAAGTGCTCGAAACTTTGTCATTGCTGTGAGTTGTTTGAATAATCTTACTCAGCAGTTGAATAACTGCATCTTATTCTCTCCAGGTAGGAATTCAGAAATCCAGCAAGCTGCTATTTCCTCCCCTGGGTGTAATTGCATTAAATGTACATAAACAAAAAGGAACAGATCTTTTTCAATGTCTGCTTTTTCACTGTGTCGAGGCCAGAAGTGCTTAATGAGGAGAGGCGCTTTTGCCTCTGGGGCAGCAAGCAAAACTCTCTCTCTCTCTCTCTCTCTCTCCTTCTCTCTCTCGCTGTGGAACGAGGCCACGTCAGACACAAACGAAGTACCGTGCTGTGTTATTTCCCTGCTGTATTAACACTTGTGCTGTTTCTCCTCTATCCCCATGTCCCTCGTTCTGCTCTGAGCATCTTGATTTCCTCCTCCATTCTCTTCTCTTTTCTCCTCTCCCCTCTATTTCTGTCTATCTCTCTATCATCTGCTTCGTCCTTTCCCCCATTTCTCACTCACCCTCTCACTATCTATTTTGCCCTTAACTCTCTCTCTCTCTCTCTCTCTCTCTCTCTCTCTCTCTCTCGCTCTATCTTTCAGTAACTAGGCTAGGGTCAGGTGAGGTAGGGAAACATACACATACACACACACTCACATATACACACATATACATGCTGAACTACATCTTCTCCGCCTACACTACAGCATGTGATGACCTCCTCTCCGCATCCTCTTAAAGAAATAATTCAGACGAAATAATCTGTAAAGTACACCGTGCTGACGTTTACTGACACCGCGGGCACCTCTATTAGCCGCGTTACGGTACTTCCATGATGTGGCTTAAAGAAATGTTTCGTTGAGCTGCTGGTGGCTTTGGGGGCGTGTTGCTAAAATCCAGGCTTATCTCTCAGGGGTAAAGTGCATGCAGAGTTGTGGGTTAGATCTGCGCCTCGGTGAACAGGAAGCTAAAACAGAACGGTTATGAGGTTTTAGACAATTTTTTCTTTGTTAAGTAGACTTACTGTAAGTGTGCTGTTATAGGGAGATCATCAAAGACAGGGCGATAAGATGTTGCCTGACTGTAGTTACTACAGTACCCTCGAGTCCCAATAACAGCACATCCTCTGGGGGTTTTATTTCTTTTCAGTCCACAGCAATTTGCCAAGATTTATTTTCTTTATTAAAAAATAATGCACACTTTATCTGTTTGCATTTAATGTTGAGGAATGTTCATGCAAAAAACAACGCCAAGTGAATTAGAGATTTGTCGCTCGTTGTCAGTCTTAACAAACACACACACACACACACACACACACACACACACACACACACACACACACACAGACGATGCAGAAAAAAAGGCTTTATTTGATACATATATTTTAATCACACCTACTGTATATAATGCTCTGCTACAAGAGGGCTGTTCGAGTCAAACCGGGACTTCTGATTCTGTGCAGAATAACAACAAACTAATGCACCTATCCCAGTGCCATCAAAGTAGAAAGTTTTTGCAGTACACCGGAGCCAGGATCAGACTGCATGTCTGAAACCCCGGCCTCCCAGGACCTCCTCACACATGTGGAAATTGCTTGGAGTGAGGTCAGGACTGTACGGTGGATGTGGCAATAACTCCCAGGCGAGTTCCTGTAATGTGCAAGTGGTGAAGCAGGCTCGGGCCTACTGAGAATACATCCTACCATGATGATATTATACGTGTTCTGTTATTGTGCACAATTGACAGCAAGTCCCAGTTTGACTCGAACACTCTTTGATTAAATTAAAACAATATATTCATATAAGCTACACAGGCAAAACGTTTGTGGACACCTAACCATCACACTCATATGCTGTTAGGAGTTTGTGCTTATTCAGCTACAGGAGCATTAGTGCTAATCAAGCACTGATGTTGGGATGCACTTTCCAGTTTATCCCAATGAGGTTCAGTTCAGTTCAGATCTTTCTGTGCACAGGGGCACTGTTATGCTCCAAGCGTCTTCGTATACAGAGACATACTACGTGAATGTGTGCTTCCAACATTGTGGGACAGAACCACGTATTGTATAGGTGTGATGGTGATGTCAGGGGTGCACATACTTTTTGGCTGAGTGTCATTATGCTGAGTATGCATTTGGAAGAACTTCCTAAAGCTGTGACAAGGAAAGCATGCTGTACATCCGTATACTGTATATGTAGCATTTGCTTAGGAGTCATTAGTGTACAGTAAAGCCGCAATTCGCCTTAGCTGAGACAGAGTTAGACATATACGCTGTTTCCTTACAGCTACTCTAGGAAAAGTACATTTATTGCCATTAACTGTGCTGTAATGTAACGTGGCCTATATGATTGTGTAGAGTCACGATAGAGAGCCTAAAGCGGTGCTAACCTCAATGCTTAAAATAGAAGCAGGAGGCAAGAGAAATGGCCTTAGCATGAAGTCAGCTCAGGGCTCTGCATTAACACCGCACATCTGGGATTAAATTAGGTCCTTCAAAAAAAGCCCCAAAAAATAAAATCACAGTTGTTTTGAAGGCGTAAAAAAAGCGAATGACATTTACAGAAGACTTCAAGTACAGTACTGTGACGAGACTCTTAGCCGCAGTAAAACACCTGAACGGTGCAAACGTTTTAAAGAAGGACGTCTGTCCGTGAATGATGATCCCGGGCCGGGGAGGCTCGGAATCCCAGTGCAGTCGTTCCCATGAACATTCAGCGAGTGGAACGCCTGGTAAAACTTGCGAAAGAGATGCGTATCTCTGTGGGAACTGTACGCACCAACACCACTGGGGGTTACTGTCACATCCCCTGTACAGTCCTGACCTCGCTCCAAGACATTTCCACATGTTTGGGCCATCAAAGGAGTTCCTGTGAGGCCGTGGTTTCAGGTGTGAGTCATGAGACAGGTGGTTGATCATTGCTCGTGCTCACTAAGAAAACTTTCTACACCTCGATGGTGTCCAAGCACTAGTGAAACACTGGGATAAGTGCATTAGTGTAGCAGGGGATTATATAGAGAAATTCTCATAACACTCATATCTGTCTTCTGTTATTCTGCGCCATCAAAAGTCCCTGTTTGACTTGAACGCCCCTCGTATTTCTGTCATGTTTGTATATCACCATGTTTCCTATTAAATTAGCTTGGCGAGAAAGCTAATTAGCTCGTTAACAGATCGGTCCTGTGTTGACATGGGTGTGTTAGTGCGAGGAAAACACCGAAACGTTCACCAGAACTGCGGTCATGATCCGGCGCCCCAGGCAACGCCAACGAAAAGAGCAAAGTGAAACATTCGCGTCAAGCTGAGAGATCCTGCCACAGCAGGCTGCTGTAACACATCCCCAGCATTTTAAGAGCTAATGTAGTTACTGTAAATTTGCCACACATAAAACAAGATGGAAATTGAAAAGAATAAACAAATGTGTCAAGCTGTGGGACATGTTTGTTAGGAACAATGGGTGAAAAAGTAAAGCTGTGAGAAGAGCTCGCTGTAGTGAATTTCAATTCGGAGGGAAAAAAATGCTACAGTCTCGCGACGATCGCATATACACGGGTCTTATTTGAAATTTTACGATTTCAAATACATGTTCTGCTCTCCGTGCAGCTTCAACTGGTCTGAGTGTTGAGTCAGCTTTTTGTTTTTTTTCTCCTCCAGAGGCTGAAACAGTCCAGCAATTTTTTCTCTGGTGTACTTTGAGGTTATGGTCTCTCAGCATATACGCCTGCCCCGGTTCTAGATAGATAGAACCGATAAGATAGAAAGATAGATAGATAGATAGAAGTCTAGAGAACATATTGACCACGCCCCTCGTTGGGGGTGGGGTCACTTGGGGCACAGCATACCCATGCACTTTCACATCAGTCACAGTAACACTAGTCAGTCATGGGTATCGGTAAGCTAACACAAGTGGAAGGGGTGGATAGCGCTTAGCTCGGAGTGTGTAACGCTGCTCCATAACCATGCATGAGCAGCAGCAAAAAGATGCACGAGGCAGGGTATAGCCTGGATGGGTGCCAATCCATCGCAAGGCACACACACACACACACACACACCCACACGCTCAATCACTCACCTCGGGCAATTTGGGAACACCAATTAGCCTAATCTGCATGTGTTTGGACTGTGGGAGGAAACCCTGGATTTGTAAGGCGACGGTGCTAACCACTAATCCGCCGTACTGACACCTTCGGTGGCTGATTAACAAAACAAGCTAACAATACTTGCGTGCAGCAGAGGTTCCACCCAACTCTGCTACTTCTCTCCATGCTTTTTATTTATTCGGATAATGAAAACTTCAAGAAATCCCAAAACTGTGATTGCAAACAGTCTTTCAGTGTAAAATACGATGGAAAAAAAAACAAAACACTGCTCTGGATTTATCTAGCTGTTAAAATCTCCTTGGTGTAAAATCGAGCCTTTAGATTCGAGTCAGTCTACCTAATGAGACAGACTTCATGGTCTAAACAAGAGACTGTATAATAACAGGAAACTGCAGAGTTTGACTCCGCAGACTCGAGAATTAGACGCTGCTTATGGACACGGAGCCGTTTATGGAATCAATGGTACTTCTTCATGCCACCCTGGTTCCATATGTAAACACAAAACCTGGCAGCATGACTACAAATCCTCGCCATGTGCCAAAATAATCCCACTTATTGGCTGACTAAACCCTGCCACAAATCATCATAATCATAATCACTTACTAAACGAAAGCGGCTAAGAGGAAAACGATCCGACGTCAGTGTGAGCTAAAGGTGATGTACTGTAAGTGCCGTACCTTCCACCGCTCTTTTGAAGAAGACTTTGCAGCTCCCGCAGGTGACGACGCCGTAGTGACACCCGGACGCCTCGTCTCCGCACACAAGGCACACTTTGGCCGTCGAGGACGAGTGCCTCAGAGGAGCGCTGTTAAGGGAACAGACAGACAAAACACTTTATTTAGTCATGAAGAACCAATCTTTATTTAGACCATAGTACTGAGTTTCGATTGATTTTCTAAAAAAAAAAAAAAACCAAATGTTAACAAGTTGTTGATGCAAATTGCATTCGTTCGCTATTTGTAGTACGTTAACGTATTTATACCTCTAACGAGTGGTCGAATTGTAAAAAAAAAAAAAAACATCAAGGGGAATGGTGTGGTCAATTATTTTTATTTATTTATTTATTTATTTATTTATAATAAATATCTTAGATAAATATATCTTAATTTCACTCCTCCTCCAAATGTGCCATTTCAGTGTCTAGCGAAATGAGCTACTCCTGAGCCAACAAGCAGCGGGGAGGAAGGGCACTTTATATACTGTATGAGGTCACATTAGCTTCTTTAAACCCAGTTTTATACAGAAATGGGGGGAAATGACAATGGAAATGTTATTTGCTTGCTGGAGACCCATCCAAACATCTACAAATGACTAAATGTTTTTGCATAATAGGTGACCTTTAAGTATACAAGACAGTCTGCTTGGACATGTGGTTTAAAAGACAACCTTGAATTCTACATGGTCAAAGTATGTGGGTTTCTTACGGTATGTCTCTTATTATATGATTATTATTGTTTTTTGTAAATGCACACTGAAGATCCATCTGAAAGTCTTAAAATGACTAACAAGTGAGTTTTGCATAAAAGGTCACCTTTACATTAACATATTATTTTTTTATTTAATTTTTTTTAAAGGAAACTAGCGAGCACGGACTAACTGATCGATCTGTAAAATAATATCGGAAGTTTACCCACAACGACTTAACCGATGCATTGTGGTTAACCTCGAGACTAATCAAAGTACGCAGCTTATTTATTATTTATTGCATGCTGCTCGAATCCCCCATGGAGAAAGTATGCCCTGGTCTGTGTGCTGTGAAGTGTGTATGTGGATGTAATGTGTTTCTCCCTGCTGTTCCTAGGCACCCAAAAGAGTGCAGCATATGTCAGTGACTCACAACGTATGCTTCGTCATTTTGCTCCAGATCATGAGGCTTTCAGAGGTGGTCCCCTGAGACGAGCTCCAAACCAAACAACAGCTCCCACCGCTACCGATCGCCTACGAAACAATCAAGTTACGCCCGCAACAAGCGAGAACCCGGCAACCGCCTGGGACCGGCGCACAGAAAGCGATGCAGAATAACAAAGCGGCTACAGACAGCGAGAGAGCTAGAGCTGGAGAGAAAAGAGAGAGAGAGGGACAGAGGGGAAGGTTTTCATCCTGTGTCCTCTAAATGCAATTGAAACAGTCAAAAGGGGGGGAAAAAAACCCGAGGCGTGCACTCCAAATAGTCGGGCTGACTCGGCAGAAATCCGATTAAGTCGGGCAGAGAAGCCTGACATAGCGTGAGTCGCTAGGCATCGTCTCCCGAGTTCAAAGTCACCCACAAGCTGATCAACCCTCGTGTCGAGGAAATAAATAACCAGCGCATTGTATTCCTCTGCTGATATTCATCAAAAGTTTATTTATAGATTTCTGCATTTTTTTTTTTTTTTTATACACCATGGGTTCCTCGTTCTGATTGGTCCGAAGAAGTGGGATTGATTTTCTATAAGAGCAGCTGCAAGGCAAATCACAGGTTTATATGAAAGCGCTCGGTCTAAATCAACCCTAATGCTTTAAACGAGTTTAAACTCTTTGTTCGGAATAGAGCTATAACTTTAAAGTCAAGTTTTTCAACTTGTGGACGTCTTCCTGTTTCTTGAAAGTCTGTTTCCTGGTTTGTCTTAGAAACTCCATGAAAGACATATGAGCTCCTGGAGGTCGCAAGAGGGAGGGGTGGATAGCGCTGCTCCTGAGCGCCCTCCCTGGTTGGTAGCTCTCATTGATGGGTAGTGTCCTAAGAGACGGGCTGGAATTGGACACTACCAAATTAGGGGGGAAATTCAAGGGGGAAAAAAAGCGAGATATTAAGTAGGAGGTGAGGGGTAGCTCAGGGGTTAAAGGCATTGAAATATGGTTTGGAAGGTCCCAGGTTCAAACCCCATAACCACCAAATTACCACTGTTGGGCCCTTGAGCAAGGCCATGAGCCCTCAACTGCCCAGATGTGTAATGAGATCAAAATGGAAGTTGCTCTGGATAAGGGCGTTTGCCAAATGCCTAAAAGACTCCTGATGAGGTTATAATGTTTGTAAGATTTTTTCTAATAATGGAAAAAAATGGAACGACTGTGGTAGAAGAGCAATAGAACATATTGAGACGTGCGGTTACGGAAAAATAATCAACTCCGAATTGGTATCAAGAACTACACAATCCCACTGATTAATTTGCGATAACATCATGGCTCTAACTGTCTTACTGCTCACCAAAATGTGTTTTTTTTTTCCCCTCACAGTTTTTATTTTCTTATTCACTTATTTTCCTGCAACATTCTTAATGTTACAGTATCGACCGAGAACATATTCCTCCCTTTCTCTCGCTCGCGCTCTCCTTTTCCTTCGCTAACGAGCTCCCTCCCATCGCAATCGATAGTGCATGGTAATTGTCCGCTTAACATTCTGACAACAGCATCGCATCCTAACGAGCCGTCTGCTCTCGGAGGCACACTCGGCTTCGAGCGAGAACTCGCAGCGACTCCCTGACACAATCAGGGGAGCTGATCTAATTCTACCGCGCCAGTCCAAACACGCATTCAATTTGTTAGCGGCTTTAGCTCGCCCCTGGCGAGGCAGACGATCGGAAGGCCCTGAAGAGACGATTACTGCCGGCACTTGGCACGTGCGTGTGATTAAAAGAAGCCCAGCTGTGTTAAAGTCAAAATTTCATTAATTATTATTGTTTTTTTTTTGTGTGTTTTTTTTTACTCACGACAGCCTCGTGCTGAAGTCAGAGCAGAAAAATAACTGACGCGAGACAAGGTGAGTCCCTCTGTAAAAGCGGGACAGTGTCAACTGTTCGGAAAACTGCTGATGTGTGGAAGTTGGGCAAGAGAAACATCAGAGTGTGTGCTATATTTAAAATAATAACACGCCATTAAACTAATGCCGTATGACGTGATGAACAACAAGCGCAGGTGAACTGAATTAGCGCTATTAGCGGCGATGTTCAGAAACGTGGGCTGAAAGCAGGAAGGTCTATTTCGAGCAGTAGTTATCCGTGCCAGTTTTGTGCCTGTGCATAGGAAGCTGCAGGTATTTTTTTCTCATAATGTGAAAAGAAAAAAAAAAAAAACCTTATGGAACACCTGGATTCTCTACTTCTTCCAGATGAGACGCCGTGTTCTTGTGAACGCAAATATCACACGTTACGTTGGGAAAAACTAGCCTAAAGCATCAGATCGACTCTTCACATAGTGTAAGGAATAAAACACATTTGAGTTATTAATCATAATTAGTGTTACCACTCCGGAGACGGTTATCTATAACGGCACATCTTTTTTATTTATTAGAAATTTTTTATACCTTTTTTTTTTCCAAGCACTTTGAAAACTGTTTCAACAAACTTGAAGAACATCCATGAATTCGTCTTATTAACATCACAGCATCAAACATTCAATTACTTCTCAAACTTTACAAAGTGATGGTACGAAGTCCTGACACTGGAGACTCCAGTCTGAAATAAACATCTGCACGAAGCTTTTAATCTACTATGGTCAGAGATGCTGGTATAAATAATAATAATAATAATAATAATAATAATAATAATAATTAATCTACATCTTCGGATCGAGCTTAAGAATTCTACATCGCTGCAGTGCTTAGTAAGGTTTTTACTTTTAAAGCAAAGGAAAATTCACAAAGAGAATATCACAATTGCAGTATGCGCCAAAATATCCAGTACTGAAATAAAAAGACATACACAACACAACTTCCTTTTCACCTTTTCATTACTGGGAACACTGGTGTCTGGTGCACTTCTGACATGCGCAATGAAGTCATCCTTTATTTCACCACTCAATATTTCACTCACAATATTAGGCCTTGTTCAGACTGCAGGCTAATCCTAATCTCTTTCACAAATCTGATCTTTATTACTGACTCTCCACACGGTTATCTAAAAGCGATCAGATCGGATCCGGATCTGTTCAGACTGGCAGCCCAAATCCGTCTCATTAACATGCGTTGGTTTCTGTGGTTCCATCTGAATCCCCTTTCTCGCCCGCAGGGTGATATTTCCTGATATATCGCCCTGTTTGTGTGTACATTCTCTCTAGCTTTGCCTGTACAGATGTAGCGCCCTAAAGTGCTATCAGACATTTCAGTTTGTTCTCTATCCAGGGACTGATGTTCCTCGTTTCCATCTCCAGTTCATCTGTTGTCTCCCTGCTCGTGGATCCAGATCCAAACTATGTTATCATGTGGACGGAATAGACAGAAATCCAATAGACTGAGACACGTCCGATAGACTGAGACAAGGAATCTGATTTTAAACTGCCTTTGTATGTGATTCAGATCGGATTAGCAAAAATCAAATTCAGTGAGTTTTACTGTTCAGACTACAAGAAAACAATCTGATTCCAAACTGATTTGGATTTGGATTGGATTTGGCCTGGCAGTCTGAACAAGGCCTAAGCGTTTTCTGATAGACTGTGTTAACTTTCACACACTTCGCCCTCTCTTTGCACTCCTCTTTCCTCCTCACTCCTTATATGGCAGGGCTTCCCATGGTTCATCGCTGGATGTCTATAAAACTCCCCCACCAAATTTCTATTGAACATGCGAATGGCTCATGCTCTTTTTTATGAGCGATACATGTTTACTCAGGGCATCTGACTCAGGACTTACGTGCTTTTCTCTGAATAAACTGAATAGACTGATTGACAGGTGATCAACAAACGTGTCTGAGCACTGCGGACAAATCTAGCGGTTCACTCGCCGATTGTAAACCTCAAACCTAACACACGATGTGATGAATTAATATCCGAAAACAATAACAAAGGTATTAAAAAAAATAATAAAACGGTTTACTTGTCAAACTGTCAATTATAACAATTTTCCCCCTTTAATAAAAGCCTGTGGCTGTGTAATGTGATAACTTTAACAGCTAACGTCATGCATTTCACCTAACTGGCAAGCAGAGCGTGATGCGTAAATGGCAAACACTTACTCGATTGAAATCAATCATCTAATTACAGTTATTAAAGGTGTGTCGTTATGAGAGCGTAATAACAGAGGATAGACGGATAAGAGGTGAAAATTAATTATTCTTTTTAATTAATCTCGTTTTTTTTTTTCCTGTTTTGAAACATAACTATAATATATATTTGAAATATATTTTTCACACTTATGAAGCATGTATTTAAATCCATGCATTTCCATTTCCATCCAGGATTTTACAAATGTTCTTAATTACATTCATTCCGCATTCTACATCTTAAAACAATACAGTACACAGTAGACCAACACCGACACCGACACCAACAAATATGATCGAGCAGCACAAAACCAGATGTGTCATTTACAGGCCGGCAGAAGAGTGTTACGGCTTCGGTGTAGAAAATGCTTTATGTAAATGGAAATCCGTTCTGCTCCGCAGCAGATGTTGAATCCGAATGTGGAACTGATGGGAACTGATAGGAGTCCGCGTTAGACACGGCGGCGCGAGGCATTCTCGGGATTGTTTGGATTCTGCATACTTTACGGCTCTTTAAGGAGTCCCGAGTCAGCTGAGATCTGCAGAGAACCCGGGCGCCAAGCTTCCACGAGATCGACGAGAGACTGACAGATTGGCTGCAAAAAGACACGACCCACGAGATAACCCTGTTCGCATGATGCATGTTGAAGCTGTCAGGTGCCAATCTTCAGCATTATTTTTTAGTTTTTTTGTATTTTCCTTGCTGTTTAGAGTTTAAACAGTTTCTGGCCCGGTGCCTAAAATGAAACCCGTCTTGTCAAGTGAACTGTTGAACTCCATGCCGCTCCAGGAACTCTGCGGGAGCTGGAGGACGTGTGATGCTTAAAGGAGCAGTTTCTAATTTTTACCGCGTGCTGCATGAAATTGGAATAAAAAAAAACAAACAAAAAAACCCACACTGGCAGGTTTTCCATGTGCAACAACTCTGCTGGCGTTAATGGAAAAACGGGCCGAGCTCAGATGATGCGTTGTAGCTGTGAGGAATAATTTCAGCGCCACAAAATTTTAAATACTTCAACAGGCACATTTAAATTTACATTATTAAGTTTTACTGTATATGCACTTGTAAAAAAAAAAAAAAAACTTGTGTAAATTAGGTGTAACAACTAAAACGTGCTGTTGTTGAAAAATAATCGGTTGACGTTGATTATTTTCCTAATAAAACTCGACTTGGAGTGATTTATCCCTCTTATAACACAGGGACTCACCACTGATTATTATTTAATTAATCAAATTATCATTTCTTTCCATTTGTAGCTACATTTAACGTGTGGAACATTCAGTCAGTTCCAGTCAACGCTTATGTCATTGCAGTTGTAAACAGCTGTAAACTCACCTGCCTGACTTTTTTTTTACTCTTTGTTGAGGTAAACAGTCCGTTTCATAAAAATTATATACAGTGGTACCTCGGCATACGAATTGTAAATTTATGGCTGAAAAGCTGAAATTTTGCAAGAAATTTGTCCTGGCATATGAAGCATTTTCTGCATATGAGCAACCGAGCCAGTCGTGCGTACTTCTGGTTGCACGAACATCTGTTAGCCGATCAAAACTTGTTTGCGTCAGTTGAAAACAGTCAATTTAACTTTATTTACCCATGTTTAAAAAAAATATTTTGTATTGTTTTTATATGCAAAAATATGATTATAGTGATTATATATATAAGTATAAACTGCTTTTCGCAGTATGAAATTTCGCATTTTATATATACAGTGGGTCAAAAAAGTATTTAGCAGCCACCAATTGTGCAAGTTCTCCCACTTAAAAAGATGAGAGAGGCCTGTAATTAAGTATACCTCAACTATGAGAGACAAAATAAGAAAAAAAAATCCAGGAAATCACATTGTATATACCTTTTTGCCCCACTGTATATATAATACATACAGTATATAGTCATATATATCTCACTATAGCTGTACAAAGCTGCAAAGTTGTGTTTCCCTGCATCGTAAAAACCAGTTAAGCACTTGACACTGGAGACTCCTTCCATAAGTGCCATCAAACCATCTATATACAAGAATCCTTCAAGAAATTTCAAGAAAGAATCGGTGCCTCTAGACTTTCTTGAGTGTCTGGTGTACAAACCCCTGTAGACGAATCTCTATAAAAACCACATCATGTCAAGCCTGTGATCCACCTTATAGTCTCAGAGCTGCTGTTGTTAAGAATGAATCGACGGCTTTTGACCAATCAGAACCAAGCTTCCGATATTTACTGTAGATCCTAAGTGCTTATTTAACGTATACGATCCAGAGGAAATACACGCAGAGTCAGGCTCGTCACATGACCTCTTGTACACTGTATAATATATATGTATATAATTTTTATTACTATTATTATTATTATTATTATTATTATTATTTCCAAGCACTCGTTTTTTTTTTTTTTACACTGAGCAGACACGGGTATTCAAGAGCCTATCAAAACAAGGCCTCGGTTCTGTAACCTATTCTCCATCCATGGCTCTTCAACAGCTGTTTCGTAATTAGTCTGCAGGCGTATAATAGACTTTTATCGCTCTAGGGACAGTAGTGCACACTTCAGTTTGTTTCAGCTTGACTGGGTTAGCTTGTGCTACCCAGCTAAGAGAGAGAGAGAGAGAGAGAGAGAGAGAAAGAGAGATTTGGGGATTACCCACAATTCTGTTCTGCGGGCCACTGTGGATGAGGCGTCGTCCCTGCGCCTGGACTCGTCTCGCTGCGGCTGTGTAAAGTGAGATTTGTCGGTCTGTTTCCATGTTCGCGTTCACCTGTTCGCCTACCTTTAGCTTGCATGAATGTTATATAAATGCTTTATTCTGAAGAGGCCACTTTTAAGGGACGACTGGCCGCTGTTTAGTCAGAACGCAGAGTTTAGTCAGAACACTTGTAATGTTTTTAAAGAAGCTCCCTTGTGCTCATTTAAGCACGCTTATATAACATTAAAGGTGCCGTGTGCAATGGTGAGAAATCCTAAGTATCTGACCTCCACGAACATGGCATGTGACTTTTACGCACCATTGTTCTGCCACGATACCACGTTAATACAATTACATTACAGTTATCCGCACACATCGGTGTATTACATCGCGATTGACTTAAATCCCCGTCTGTAAACTTAAAAAACACACAAGAAGAAATACATAGAGCTTTTATCCCGACGAACAAAAAGTTAAGCTTCCGCTAAGCCTACGTTAATCGATCTTTTCACTACTTCACTTCTCCTGACTTTGTGCCTACAGACTCCGCCTGACTCTTTCACATCTTTCTATTCTTCTCCACGAGGCACCGAGCCAAGCGAGAGAGAGACAAAGAGAAAGGGAGAGAGAGAGATGTGTTCGGAGGGGGAAGCAGAACAGCCTGCAGGTATATAAAAGCAAGGAAACTTTAGGAAAAAAAAAAAAACACACACACACACATATACACACACACACTTCACTCTATCACCTTCACACATTCCATCTCACCTGCATCCCACCTCTACATAAAGAGAAAAAAGAAATGTGCGCCGGAACCAGACAGGTTGGTCCCATTGCTCTTCGCCCGGGCCGGCTACCGGATCTGAAATGTACCACTTCACACCAGCCCGACTGACATCACGTCCCTGCGCGGCCGAACTTCACGCTGCAACGTTTAAATGTTTGACGAAAGCTAATGAAAACAGGCTAAATTTATGTTTTAATCATCATAACATTCGGGGTCAGCGTGTGACGTGTCTTCATATTTAAAAACCGTAGCTGGTCGTTATTAATTAGCAGGAATGATAACGAGCTTGTGCAAAATGTCAATCCTCCGTTTCCCCAACGACGCGCATTGTAGGCTAATTGGCATTTCTGAAGTGTATAATAATTCCAACGTGTCTGATGTGTATCCCTCATTGTGCGCCAAGTTCCCTGTGATAGGCTCCACCCCCTCTCTGATCCTGCCCACAATGAGCTGTGCAGGTGATGGATGGACGGATGCATTGTGACGTTTTCTTTAACAAGCTGTTTATTTAACATTGACCGAAGGAGTCACCAGTCCCAGAGTCTACTCTGTAATTATTTCCGCCATGGAAACGTCTTCAGGATTTTCCATTTTCTCGTTAATATGACACGCAGTCTTTGACTATTTACAGCTGACAGGTCGAAGTTTGATGCGTCACTGTTTAATCAATTACGTTTCTGAGAAAACACTTACAAGCTGGTGTTTACTGCTTTACTACCGTACAGCACTGCACTCTGAGTCTTTCGAGGGATTCCAGCCGTCTGATGCATGTTGCATTTCTCCTTATACCGTCTTTCACCTAGGATTTTAGTGCACGTACGGCTTGTTTGAAATTAGTTTATATGACCTATGATGATGATGATGATTACTTCCTGTCATAAAAGCAGAACACGGGCCGCTAATCAGCTGCAGCTTGAAGCGGGTAACAAGGTTTATCCTTGAATCAATCGACTGTACTGAATGAATCATCAAAAAACGAAAGCAAAACACCTTAATCTTCATGGTATTTAGGTCATCGATAAGGAAGCCAGGTGTTTTCTGTTTTCTTGCTTATTTTGGAGTCGCTTTGCTTTTTTTTTCTTGGTAATAAACGATAATCATCTTTTGCAGTCAGTGTAGATTTTCCAATCTGACTTTGCACTATTTGCACGTGAATTTGTCAAACCAGGCATCTTAATGAACCACAACCGCAAGGAGGGAAAAAAAAGAAATAATAATAAATATATATATATATATATATATATATATATATATATATATATATATAGTGTCTATATATCCACACACCGGGGGGCCCCCG
>JAQMYJ010000039.1:2938316-2975167 GCA_030014305.1 Clarias laeviceps
ACGTGGACTTCAACCTCAAATAATAATAATAATAATAATAATAATAATAATAATATCACTGATTACATTAAAGATCATGAGATTATTTTTAGCTTTAACCTTTTAACTATTTCTACAAACTCTTTAATCGTCAACGACGAGTACAAACACTAGTCAGAAATTATTCAGACCAATCAGAATGCAGAACCCAAAACACTATGGTGTAAAATAATTTTTTTTAAATGCTATAAAATGTAAAGAGTTTATAGTTGCTTGCTTGGGAGTGTGCCCGAAGCGTCTGCCGTAGCTGCGTGACAGCGTGTGTGAACGTGTTCCTATAGCGCTGCTCCCAGCGCTGCGTGAGCCAAACCACTCTGCCAAGTTTGCTTAACGAATATATAGTTAATGAAAGAGTGGTTTGCAAAAGGCACAGGGTATAAAACCACAACCACAAGAAACAGCATACCCTTCTTCCAAAACACACACACACACATTACTGTACATATACACAGAGGCACACACACGCTCGGCTGAATGGGAGCCAGACGCTTTGCCCTCATCCAGCAACCTCAGCATGTGATCCACAGGTCCGTGTTTGGTTTTCACTCTACTTTATCTGACATGTAGAGACGGAATATCACATCACACGCCCCCTATTCGACACTCTCGCGCAGGGCCACTCGCTGAGACGCTCTCTCTCTCATTTTCTCTCTTTCCCAGAAAAAGAAGCTGACTGACCCTACGACCTCTCACCCTTTGACAAACGATTCCCGAACACTCGCACAGCTTTTACACATTAGCAGTCTTACACCATTTAATTTATACATATCGGAAAAACGGCATGCATTTCCCGATGCATGTTTTTTTTCCAAAACATTTACATTTTAATTGATGTAAAAAGTCTGTAAAAGTCATGTGAAAGGTCTGTAATGGACCTGCCACATCCTGAAATTCAATGTGAAATCATGTGAAAGAATAATGGCGTCACAGTGGTGTAGTGGGTAGCACTGTCGCCTTGCACCTCCAGGGTCCGGGTTCAGTTCCCGCCCAGGGTCTGTGTATATGGGTGCATGTTCTCCCTGTGCTCGGTGGGGTTTCCTCCGGGTACTCCGGTTTTCTCCCCCAGTCCAAAGACATGCAGATCAGGCTAACTTTCATTCCCAAATTGCCTGTAATGTGTAAATGTTGACCAGACGTCCTACTACAGTCATAAACAATGGAATAAATACGATGGTCACCATTGAAATCCACGGTCCCTGGTTGGACTGCAGAGGTTCCTAGATGGATGGACGAATTCCCAAATTGTGCAAATGAGCATGTAAGTGAGTGTGTGTGTACTGTGATGGACTGGCAACCCGTCCAGGGTGTACCCCGCCTTGTGCCCTATTCCTGAGATAGGCTCCAGGCCCCCTGGGCCCCTGTATAAAGGATTAAAGTGGTATAGATGGTGAGTGAGAGAGAGTGAAAAACTAGCTTAAATGAAAGTAAGCATCTAAAAATCACAGGATTGTTCATAGACAGCTCGTGTGACATCACTAACTGCAATTTGTGCACGGAAAGAGCAAAGCGAGACACGAGTGTATACATGTATCACTATTACGTTCCCTAAAAGTGAAGAAAAAAGAGATGGAGATTAAATTCAGTCAAGAGGTTAAACTCAGGTTAAAAGCAGCGGCTCGGGTGACCGGCCGTCTCCATCAGATAGGAAGTACGAGGTTCGGTTACCAGATGCATTAAACAGGCCTGAGCTCTCGCAGGCTAATACACGTCATCGCATCAGATTAAAAAATTATAATTAGCTGGTTCATCACTCACATGTTACTAATTAGAGGATAAATTCTGTTAGACTGAGACTGAAACAGAGAGTGCTGACACTGGAGACTCCTTCTGTTGAAAAAGAAAAGGAAACCTGATTTATCATGTTATTAGAAAGAGATTAAAATGAATGTATTGAATGTATTTATGAACGTATTTAAATAAGAAGTCTATTTGAAATAATAAAGAATTTCCAGCCACTAGATCATTATACATTGCGAAAACAAACTTGTCAGTAATAAGGGTGCAAAAAATATAAATAATATAAATAAACAGGTAATAAACTGAAAAAAAAAAAAAAACTTCGATAAAAACTTATGCTTAAATATTTTCAAAATGAAATGGTCCACCATTTATTTTCTATACATGGGGGCGTTCAAGTCAAACCGGGACTTTCTGGTGAATAAAAATGATTGACGTTTACAGAAGACACAGAATGGTGATGCGTCTCTTAGCCACAAAAAAACAACTGAACGGTGCAAACGTTTTAAACAAGAGACACATCTGTCTGTGGGAACCATACACACAATCATTCACCAACACCACTTGCATACAGTCCTGACTTCGCGCCAAGCCATTTCCATATTAAAGGAGTTCCTGGGAGGCCAGAGTTATAATTTTTTTTGGTTGGATTTTTCCCCGATTTTCTCCCCAATTTAGTCGTGTCCAATTCCTCCCCGCCACTAGGGGGCTCCCACATTAAGGCTACTACTACCACTCAGTCGGGAGGGCCGAAGACTATCACGTGTTTCCTCCGAACCACGTGACGCCAGCCGACTGCATCTTTTCGAACTGCTAGCTCACGCACCGTTGGACAGCGCTATCCGCGGAGTCACACACTCGGAGGACAGCGCTATCCGTTCCTTCGCCCCTGATTGGCTGTAGAGCCGTGATTAATGTGTCTCATCCCTCCCCTCTGAGAGAGCTCGGCCAATCAGCTCTCTCTAGACCTCAGGCTGCGAGAGGTTACAGCATCACCTGGGAATCGAACCGGATGATATGGTGAGCACTTTACCACTTGCGCCACTCGGAGGCCCTGGCCAGAGTTTTTTTTAACTGGGTTCATAACTGTGTTCTGTTATTCCGTGCAATCAAAAAGTCCCGGTTCGACTTGAACGCCCCTGGTAATCAACATACAGACTAAGTAAGCTTAAGAAGCATTTAGCCTGGACACACTGTACTGTTGGTGCCACATTTTCCTCTTTGAGACTTTTAGTAGCCATGTCTTGCACCATTGCTCTCTGTGTGGATGCCCTGTGATTCTCAGGGGATAATTATATTTTCTGAACACTCCACTATACTATGACTCATGCTTATGCTCCATGCATCACATACAAGAGCGATGGGGCAAGCAGCGCCGCCAGATTCGCTTCTTTCCCACGGGAATCGAGCCGTTTTAAAGTTTTTGGGCTTGACTTGTAAGTAATCCTTAATTACATATTGAAACGCATCCCAAATCAACCGAAATGTATGTATTTGTGACTAAGTGCTAAACTATAGAGCATTTGTGCCATTGTGTGTACGAACACACACTATATTTGCCGTTGATCTTTAAATGAATGGAATCGGTTACTGAACAGTGTATACTCATCTCTCTTATTAGAGAGACCTGACGTCTGACGATACACCAGCCTTAGAGAAGGTCAGGTTTACATCGAATAAAGCTCAGAGATTCAGTACAAAATGTAAAAGAACACGAGCAGGAGTACACAGGCACACACACATACAAACGCACACCTCCTAGGACTCCCAGTGTCCTTGTCTCATGACCTTTTTCAAATTTGGTGCGTGCACGTTAGAGGATTACTGGACCATATGGCGGTTATTGAGGAACAATGCCTCACCTGTCCGAGGCGTCCGCGTACACACACCAAACACGGCGAACTGAAAAGCTGAAAATAGAACACGGTGTAACCGCCAGCCTGCTGACCCAAATATACCGCAGAGCTTCAGGTCGTCAGATTTAATCAGGAAAGAATATGTCGCAAAGGAAAAAAATTGAAGCACAAAGGTGATATTTAATGCACTGACTGACAGCTGTTTTGTATTAAACCGCATCACCAGCGCCTGTTATAAATCACCCCTCAATTTGTTTTAAAAATAATGTAATATCAAAGCAGGCGTATAATTACACCATACACAGGGTCGTAAAAATGGAAAGCGAAGCTGAATCATTTAATTCAGTCACCCATCAAAGGCTCGCAGCAGCCATGCCACCCAGATAGGCGAGCTCGGCGGGCACCGACTCCACCCAGAGGACGGGCACAGCGTCCGCACGCTGCGTCACACCCCCGCGCCACATGTGTCTACGCCATGTGCCTGAGCCAGAGTCGGGATGCTTTCCAGGAACGTTCTCCCGCTCTCTCTTTGCCTCTCTTCCTATCAAGCTCTCCATCTCTCGCATAAAAAAATTTATGCGCATTTTTACACAGCTGAAATGGTTTATATAAAACCCAGCTCGCTCAGGTGAGCCTCCTTTACAAACCACGACCCCCTGCATGTATTTTTAATAAGGAGAAATATTTGCGGCAGCTCTCGCCGGTGTTGCCCTTTCGCTAGCCGGCCTTGTCACTTCGGATAAGAGAGCTCCAGGTGACGTTCGTGCTGTACCCGGTGACGAATGGAGCTGTTTAGTAAAGCTGGACTCTGTAGAACACTACATATATTTTACAATGAAATGCATTAGAGGAACACTATAAATGTCAGTTTTGTAGTCAGTTTGATGTTATACACTTGTTATGCAAATGTCAGTATTACTGGAAGTTCAAGCAAGGGGGTAAAAAACATCTTTTAAATTGGACACTTAGACAGGGATCGAAGCAGAATTTCCCAAACCAGAAAGCTTAAAGTTACAGCTTTACAGTAGCTCTTATGGTTATAAACCCCGATACTGGAGACACCTTAAATAAATGTTGCGTAAACATTTGCTGTATTTACAGGAAAGTCAGCATTTAAACAGTGTTTCTTTGGATTGTTTTGGTATCTATTAAAGCAGCTGTTTTAGAAAATAAGTCAACACCTTGAGGCCATTCAGAATTCGTCACTTCATGGAATTGCATAATAATAATAATAATACTCCTTTATTTTAACGTTAGCAATGGATTAAAAAAAACAAAAAACACCAACATCATGATGGATAGGTGAAAAGTGAGAATCGCTGGGTATTGTTTACACTGAGTGCTTGTTGTGCAACCAGTCTATATAGCTATTATTTTTCAGTTTTATTAACTCCATCTGATAGCTGCTGCTCAGTATCTGCCAATATGAAGAGAGATAAATGAAGAAGCAGAGCTCTTATCTGGAGTCTGGACACCACAAAGAGCGAGCTGGAGGAAAGACAGAAACCACAGGAGACCTGCTTGCATAACAGAAACTGAGAGAAAGTGAGGAGGAGCGAGAAAGAGAAGGAAAAAAATGAGAGAGAGAGAGAGAGAGAGCGAGAGGGGAACAGTAGTTCGTCCTGAATTCGGTCGTCTCCGTTTCCACCTGGCTGCTGCTGCTGCTGATGCTGTGGCCGCATAATCACTCCTATAACGTCACACTTTTAATGAATCATAACACAGCAGCGCGGTCGATTCAGACATCCTGTCTAAATAAAGCTGCACCTCTCTGAGATCTCCAGTGCAGAGAAATCACCCCTCTCTCTTCCCGATCCAGCGTCTCTCACTAACACTGCTATTTATTGTCCCGGGGATATTAAAGCCCGCCGATGAAGGTGCACCCTCGCCATCCATACCCTCTCGTAAATATTTCGGCATGAAGGGTGAGCTTTATTCGGCTGCTCCATGCTTTACAGTGCTGAGGAAAAATAAAGCCATGGCTTAAGTGCGGGTGGAGGATTCATCAGCTTCCAGAGCTATTACTGAGCTTTTAGAGACTAAAAAAGAAAGGGGAAAGGTGTAGAGCGCTAGCCAACTTCTGATTGGATATGGAAAGCTTCCTGGAAAGCAATTCACTCTGGCAGTCCAGCTCTTCTTTTTTTTTTTTTTTTTTTAATCAGACGCTTTAATTACTTTTCTGTGGGCTTGAGTTTGGTCTCGAGAGAGATTCAGAGTGCTTTCATTTTATTCATACAGCAATACATTTCCATTCCATATAAAAAGTAGGGGTGGGACTGAATGCAGAAGTGATACGAGGTGGTTCGTTTGGTTGCACGTTCTTTCATGCATGTCGTAAATTCCTCAGGTGTATTAATGACTGGATTCAACACACAATGACAAAACTCCTGAAGCAGGAATGCAGAATCCAACATTACAGGTACTGTGTGATATGAGTGAACCTTTACATACGCCACTTAATTAACAAAGGCAAGGTACAGAATTATGAAATGAAAAAAATATTGCTACAAAATGAATCACCGTATTTATCTGAAGCACCAGTAAAAAAATCACTAGTTGAATAATGTTACATTTTTTCGTTTATGAAAGTAAATATAGAGAAACCAAAAATCAACATTCGTCAGTCATTTTCAACAATTAATTTTTTTTCTATAAACAAGTAGATTACTTCTATGATACAATAACGAGTCAATTGTCATTAGATGCATGTGAAATTTTGGTTCACTGGGCAAAAAGTGACTTAAATACAGTTTATTAAATTTACTTTAAGATTTCAAGATTTTTCCATTATCTTTACTAGCACATAAAAATATAAAACTGTTAAATATCAGTGATATTTCTGTGAGCAAACAATAAATAAAAATTAAATCTTATATTTATAAAAATGTTTCTCTTTCTGATTTTATTAAGAAAGCTAAATGCAATTATTCTGTTTTTGCTAATGTTTGTCCTAATCTGTTACACTTTAAAATGAAAGGTTCATTAACACTCAAATGTAATTATTTTAAAATTTTGCATAGTTAGATTTTGAATGCATTCATTAAGCAAATTTGGCAGCTGTAATAGTAACCAAAGGTGGTGTAATGTTTTTACATACTGAGTCTGTGGTTTGGGATGTAATTCATGAATGTCAGGCTCTTTAGAAGATTTGCATAACTCTATCTTTGGCATCATCTATTCAAAAACATTGTTTCCATTAGCCACTCTTCCTTGAATTATATTACCCCAGCCTTTTTTTTTTTTTTACTAAATCTACCTTTTTATTTTCCTTTTGGATCTGAAGTTATGGTTTGGTGTAGCATTATTTTAAAAACTTGCAAATTGATGAACATAGGCCCCAAAGATAGAATTACAAATCCTTGTGTGTGTGTGTGTGTGTGTGTGTGTGTGTTGGAAAATCCGGTTAGAGTTACTCTACCAACACGTACAATTTCTTTGACGGGTAGTGGATGCATGAATTATATAGAGAAATATACACCATATTTCTGATTTTATCAAATCAAGTCTATAGACATTTTTAAATACAGATTTTGATTTATTGATTTATGTCAACTTTATTTGTAAAACACGTATGTGTTGATTTAGGCATGCATTTCACAGGATGCTAAACTTCACATGATGCTAAGATTTCTCTGTAACTGTTAGCTACATTAGAATCGTAGCACTGGAACAGACCAAAAATTTAATAATATAATATAATAATAATCTATTAAAACTGTAACAGTAAAATATGCATTTTAAAATGTTATCCTTACTTATGAATGAAATAAATGACAATAAAAAGTTAAATTGTCTAAATTGTGTGAGTTTCTTAGATATAATGTGCACAAACTCTCTCTCTCTCTCACACACACACACACACACACACACACATATACACACACATGTGTGTCTGTGTCTGTGTGTGTGTGCGTCTGTATAAATATATCTATAGCATGTCTGAATTCGTATCGCAAGACCTGGATTGATTTCACGAGGGAAAAAGGCAGACGCTCCCACATCCCTATTGTTCTAAATAAATAAGCGCCTGGCTAGACGGTGGGGAGATAAAAATATTCCTCACTCTCATCTTTCCACTCGAATACTCCGCATGAAGACTTGTGTGCCACTCAGCTGGAGCCCAAAGCGTCTCCTCTAGTCCAAAATCGCAATCTAGCACTTTGGAGCAAGTTAAAATAACACGTGGGACGCGTGTTGGGACGCGATGTGTAAATCGTCAGCTTGCACCACTCGTGTGTTTTTCTGTCGCCGACACTCACTCGGGACACTCACCTGTTAAATGTGAAGTCTCACCTTGTCTTAGCCTGATTTCATCTGCAAATGAAATGCCGAGGGGGGTCTACTGGGCATTCCTGCTCTTTAGCACATGAAAGATATATATATATTAAAAAGTCTAAGCTAAAATATCTACAGTAACTTACATTTAACTTTACTTCATAATTTTTTGATATTTCAAGACCTACTTTTCCACTTGCTTAATATTGATTTGCTTCTCACAAAAGTGTCTTTGTTTAAATTTATTTATTGATTTTTATTTTAAACAGCCCAACTCTTTTTATTTTTTTCCCCTTTTTTAACTGGCCCAATTCCATTTTCGCATCCCGTCTATTGTTTCCACCTCTGCTCTCTCAGCTTTGCCCTCTTGCCCCCGCGGCCAGCTGACGTGGCACTGCTGGTAAACATTCGTTCTTTTGCTGAGCTCTTTTTCCCTTCTTGAATTTAGATGTTTTTATTAGCTCCCTCCTGTCGTTCCTCCTTCTCCTCACATCTACATCAGTGATACTCATTTTCTGGCTGCATGTTTACAAGAACATGTGATGGAATACACTGTGAAATGACACTAATGATGATGAGGAGGCTCGTCTCATATTAACAGATTTGTTATTGAAGAAACAAAACACTTCAGGGTGTGCCGTTATAAGATAATAATCAACAGTACTGTGTTGTGATGAAGTGTAGCAGCTACTCTTACCACCCATGAAGCTGATTATTTTCCTACGGAATCGCATGGCTAAGGGGCTTTATTCATCATACAACACAACAATTTGGCAACAATTACCATTTTCATTTATTACATTACATTTCATTTGGAGAAATGTTTCAATAGGGGTGTGCTTTGGTGTCTGGCACCAGGACGTTGGCAGCGGATCCTTAGGGTGCTGTTGGTTGCAGTGTGGCGCCTCCATTGAACGGACTTCTTTGTGCGCCACATCCCATGAGTACTCGATTGAATTGGGATCTAAGGAGTTTAGAGGCCGGATCAGCAGCCTGGACTCCTTTGCCTGCTGGGCTTCCATGCATGGCTGGCTTTGGTGCACTGGGTGTTTTCTTTGCATTGACTTTTTTTGGTAATTTGTGCTGCAATGGCTTTTCTATGGGATCAGACCGAACTGGTTGGCCAGCGGTCCCAGTGGTCATGGGTGAGCCTTGGGTGGCTATGATTCCGTCGCCAGTTCGCTGGTGTATAGTTGGTGGTCAATATTGTGTAGTTCACTTGGTGGTGTTGTCGAGGATATGGCAGATCATCTTAATCCTAAATTAAACATCGATTTTTTGGAAGGAGTCTCCAGTGTCAGTATTTTGTACCAGTCAGTTATAAAGTTCTAATCTTAGTTTCCTGGCATGGAAACATCTTCAAGAAAGAAAAGACTACCGTTTGCCTTTTATGGATACGATCATTTATAGCTGCTGTAATTTAAAACAAGAAGAAAAACAATGAAAAAATGTATACATACTTTTGATTTGTTTATAGTTATGCTATAATTAGATACAATAATGAGAAAAAGTAGGTCTAATGATGTTCATTCCAAAAAAATCCTATTGTGAATAAATGCTATTGTATAAGAGGAATAAAACAGTAATTCGCTCCATGTCAGGTTGCATGCCATCACACTGGCAGTGCCTATTTTCCAATAACAGCATGCTTTATTCTTTATACTCAGTTTGTCTTTCTTGCATTCTTTCTACATTTCTTCATCCATGCAAAGTATCGCACCAGATGCAAACCTCGCCAGGTCTACGATGTGTAATTGCATTAGTGGGTTCTCTGAAAACAGAATGAATAGGATGCACGATATGAGAGCCTTGAGAGACCTGTCGCACGGTTTGCTCACACATTCATACCATTATGCATCTAGAGATTGATATCGATAGTTGTTTTTAAGCATTGTACTATTAAATTGTGTTTGTCCTAACAGGTCGCATTTCAAGGTGTACAACTTTTCTCCCGGTAGTTTTCCAGCATCTTTTAACCATCATACTTTGGTCTTGGGTTTGTTTTCCCCAGCATCTTTTTACAGAGCATTTAATTCGCATGACGAAATGGGTGCGACTTGAGAAACAGCCTGTATTTGTTATTTAGTACAATGAGCTTTTTGGTTATTTAATTTCTAAGGCGTGATTAGATAATCAGGCTCATGGTGTTGTGGCAGCAATAATTATAAAGGTCAAAACACTTGTGTAATAGGTTAATAGCATAATGGTGCTTTCTCTGGCATTGTATGTAGCCTGTTAGTGACCAGATGGGTGCCATCTGTGATCTGTGATACTGCAAGATGTAAGTTTCTCACTTACATGAAGAATTAATTTTAGGAAATGTACAGCGTTGTCAGGTCTCTCTTTCTATGTCCCGAAATTATGATACGGAAATGTGTGCGTTCATAAGAAGAATGGTACAATTAGATTAAGTGTAGACTACAGATGGGTGACGTGACAAAAATATCACAATGCTTTAATAAATTTCAACAATATCCAGGAATGGTTTGCTTTCACAAACTGGCAGTAGTGCCGCATTTAAAATGTAACTTTTAAAGTTGATTATATTCCTATGATTGTTTCATTTCTTGTATACCGACAAAATTCGCAACTAGTCACTGAATAAAAATGAAAGAGACGTGCACTTGTGTTTAAGATTTAAAACTCCATCAGTATAATCAGTAAAATATTAACATTTTTTCAATATCAAATCAACTGCGTCCAATCATTCACCAGATTTCTGGGAAATACCTGAGAAATAATTTATTGTTTCAATAGTTTATTATTACATTTCCCAGCCCTGCTATAAACCAAGTACTGACATAACCAAATGTTGACTTGTGCTATGTTAGAATGTAAATTCAGGGGAAAAACTATATCAGGACAAGTTCTGGGATATAGATCAAAACCAGGTAAACACAGCCATGTGCTTTGTTTCAGTCTAGACATTGTTTTACATGTTGAATGTAATGGCACCCTTATAACCAAACAACGGCTTTAGTTTCTCCTGATTTGTTCAGACCTAATTAGAGAGTGCATGTATTTTATATTATATTTTACCACACACACACACAGACACACAGCCTTAATCCTCTATTTGTGTTCGCTTCTTAGTAGGGCTCTCAAATTCCTTAAAATGGATTAAATGGATTACATTTCTTAGACGACCCAGAAGCCACATAAACATCCTCATCATGAGCCTTTATAAATATAGAATATACGTATCAATCAGTTCATATACCAAATGGCTTCCAATTAACTATGCATGTCCACTTTGAAATAAGCCCCATCGTGGCCCCGTGTAGCACAGTTTATATCCAGTAAAACACCAAATGCACATTTAAAAAAGAAAAAGACTGAATAAATAAAAATTGATAAACAGTGTTGGTGAACTTTCAATAGAAAATAGGAAGATTTAATTTTATGAAAAATAAATTCAATTATATTAAACACCTACAAATATACACATGAGGGGTTTTCAGGTTAAACCATGTGAGGAAATTCTGGTGATTGACACTTACAGAAGACTTCAAGCCCAGTACGGTGATGAGACTCTTAGACACAGTAAAACATTTGAACACTTTTGCAATCGTTTTAAAAAAGGCCGTGAATGACGATCCAAGCCGAGGTGGCTCGGTGCCTACTGCAGCCGTTCCCGTGAACATTCAGCGGGTGGAATGCCTGATCACTGAAAATCGACATACGGAAGAGACGCAACCGCCTGTGTGAACCGTACACACAATCATTCACCAACTCTTGCACATTACAGGAACCGGACTAGGAGTTATTGCCACATCCACCGTACAGTCCTGACCATGCTCCAAGCCATTTCCACATTAAAGGGGTTCCTGGGGGGCCGGCGTTTCAGACGTGAATCAGACAGGCAGTCCGATCATGGAGAAAACATTTTACCTTGATAGTATCCAAGCACAAGTGTAACAGGGGATTTTATAGAGAAATAAATGGAGTTTTTACTTATACTCATATAACGTATACTGTGTTCTGTTGTACTGTTCTGCACAATCAAAAGTCCCAGTTTGACTTGAATGCTCCTTGTATATATACATACACACACACACACACACACACTTTATAATAATTTAAAATATTAATATTAATATAAAATTAATGCATATATTAAAACACTATAAAACAAAGTATTGGTATTAATTCAGTATTATTAAGGATTTTTATAATGTGTTTTGTTATGCATTTTACAATTTTATTGACTATTATTCTACTTTTGTCTCAAATTGTTTATTATTATCACTATTATTATTAATATTATTATTATTATGATTATTATGATCATTTATTTTGGCTCCACACCGTATGTCACAGAACAGTGTCAGAAACTCAAGCCCTTTCATGTGACAGGCACCTGCACTCTTCCACAACATTAGCTGCTAACGTAACCCATTTATGGCTGTCCAAATTTAGACCGAGAGGAAATTAAATATGACTTCTTTGAGCGCCAGACGAGAGATTGTGCAGTCTCTGCGAAGCTCCAGCTATGCACAGTTTCTAGGTCAAGTGAATAAACATTGGCACTATCAAACGTATCTTCACACGAGACGAGACACAGTGAGAAAGAGAGAGAGAGAGAGAGAGAGAGAGAGAGAGTGTAGAAGTGAGAAAGTGAGTCGAAAACTTTTTCTCTCCTCAACAAAGTTGCTGAGGAACCTGTTTCATCAGGGCGAAAAATAACCGGCATCACGTAGAGCTGAGAAAACGTACCAAAGTGCTGATTCGGATAAAAAAGAAATGACACGTCGGGATTGACACATCAACAGGCTCACTGACAACGAGACGCTAATGTGCTTGCGCTATGCTACAGTACGCTATCAGCCTCCTGACGCTATATAAAGTCTCTGTGGATCCGAGGGCTTAAATGTCATGTCAGATCAATGTCATTTGCAATAAGCATCCCGGATATGACAGCGTACTGTATGTAGGCCATTCCTCATTCAATCCCATTAGCTGGAAGGAAGTCTCGTGGAATTTCAGCTAGGAATTGTATTCCACCCGAGTCCCTTTCCAACGTGTTATACATGCGTAAGTAACAATCGGTCCCTACAGGCAAGCGGCATGCGGGGGAAACTGTCTGTGTGGGCTTGGCGCATCTGGAGCCCTGCCCAGTGTCTTTATTGTGAACCTGAGAGCATCTCGCTCTCTGTCGAGGCATGTGCGGAAGGACCGGTGGTCTGTTTCTGTATGCTCTTTATTAAGAGTGCTTGACGCGTGTCTCGTCTCGAATTCACGTCACATCCTAAAACGCTTAATGAGATAAAAGAGTAACGACCTGACACTCAATCTTTAATGGCGCTATCTCGTCAAAAACACTATCCACTGACCAAGGGCCAAAATGTTATTTAAAACTGAAGACATTTAACCTTTCCATGTTTTAAACGTCATTATAAATGAACAGCCAAACACAGCCTGGCATGTTTAAAAGGCATCTACATTTTTCTCACTTCGTTTGATTAGAATTACTGTACAGCATCCAAAGGATGTCGACTTGCACCTCCAGGGTCCGGGTTCGATTCCCGCCTCGGGAATGTGGCGTTTGCATGTTCTCCCTGTGCTTGATGGGTTTCCTCTGGGTACTCCGGTTTCCTCACACAGGCAATGGGACATGCAGATTAGGCTAAGTGGCTAAGTGGCGTTCCCAAATTGCCCGTAGTGTGTGAATGTTGACCGGAGGTCCTACTACAGTCATAAAAATGGGAATAAATACAGTGGTCACCATTGGCCTCCATGGTCCCTAGTTGGACTACAGAGGTTCCTAAATGAATGGATGGATATTCGTGTGAGTGAGTCCACTGCAGTCGTTCTCATGAAAATTTGGCAAGTGGCACACCTGATCCAAGTTATCGATGGATAACTAGTCGCCAGCTTGTGGAAGTGTCTGTAGAAACTTCATCACAATCACACACCAACACCAGTTGCACATTACAGGAACTCAGGAACAAAGTCCTGACATCACTCTAAGCCATTTCCACAGGTGTGAGCCATTAAAGGAGATCCTGGGAAGACAGCAGTCTGATCATGGCTCCAGCATATTGATAAAACTTTTTACCTTGATGGTATCCAGGCACTAGTGAAACACTGGGATACAGTAAGTGCATTACTGTATCAGGGGATTATATAGAGAAATAACGGTAGTTTTTACTTTCAGAACTGGGTACTTTTTTTTATTCTGCATTATTTACAACACCTTTATGTACAAATGACCTACATGTAGTCCTTGCCTCTGACGTTGCCAGATTCTGATCTCGTTTTACAATACTGTCCAGGTCACAACTTTTAAACCAAAGCACCAGCCATAAAAGCTGAGATAGAAAATACAGACTGTAAAAGGACAGCTGAGAAACATGAAATAAATTTCGCAAATTAAGAGCAGCATAAATAATCACATTATTTCCTGCAAAATTATATATATTTTTTATTTAGAACACAGTCTTCCACCCTCGTTCAACATTATTTTACAGAATAGCACTTGATTCAGGGCGTTGTGTTCTTTTGGATTTTCTGGTTTTATATCACAGCTCGACTATTAATTGTGCACAAGACTTAATGAAGCCATGAGATTCTAAGCTGAATCGTGACCTACAGTAGGACGTAGTGTGTATTATGTGTGGGTGTGTGTGACAGTGTATTTGGACATGATTTGACAATATCAATATGCACAACAAACATGCGCTTAAGCTCAAGATCCGCAATTTAAACACCCCTCTGTGTTAAATAAACTCCGCCCACTTTTTAAAATAACTTGTGCTTAATTAGCCTAGTTACGTTTGAGGTCGAAATTCCAAAATCTCCAAGTTTTCAGTATTAAATCCTTACTGTGGTTTAAGTTTCCCCGTTCCCGCGAACTGATCATTTGTAAAAGCATGTCGCTCACTAATGACTAGAAAAGCGGATCGGGTCTGGGTGCTAATGAAGGAAAAAGCAAGACGCGCGTGTCACAGTGCTACTGGTCATTACACAGCGGCAACAGGAGGAGGAGGGACAGAAACCTTGACCTCAGCCGTGAGCTCCAGTCTTAGTTTTCAGATTTTTCCTAACATTACGTTTGCTGCTTATTTAACCTACAGTATGATATTATATATTTTTAAAAAATAATGAAATAAAAAGCTCTAATGTCTCATCACTTTTGTGCTCGCTCTGCCTCCGATAGCCGTCCAGACACACAATGGTTTCCATACTGTTCCTACTCCAGAGCATTTGCACTCCATCTAATCTCGTTAGCGCAGCTTTAATGAACTGCGAGTCCCAGACGGCTGCTAAGGAGAAATGAATATGGTGCGATTTGTTCACGTAAGGCAGAGATAGTCGGCTGGACTCCTCGTTTCCTGCGTAAACCGTCTGATTGCGTCTGCAAATAGATGTGAGGATCGGGAGAGAGAGGTCAGAGGAAGGTCAGAAAGAAGTCAGAGTGGTCGAAGAGAGGTTAAATAAAGGTCAAAGAGAGGTCAAAGGATGTCTGGCTGCTTTTTCCAACTTTAAATCCAACGTCTTTGTTTATATTCAACACTAGATATGAAACCTGATAAGAATCCCAGACTTTCTCTTTCTTTATGATACAGTCACTCTGTTTCTCGCTTGTTCTCTCTATCCATGTTACCCTCTGTTTTTTACAAATCCCTCCACCCGCCTTGCTCTTTCTCTCTTTACCGCTTTCTCCTTATTCATTCTCTCTTCCTCTTTTTTTCTCCCTCCATCCCTTTCTCTACTGCTCTCCTTAACGTACCTCTCTATCTCTTTTTAGCTCCTTTTTCTCTCCCTCTGTTTGTCTCTATTTGTTTCCCCCAAATCCAGTTTCCTGCTCGACCTCTATTTCTCCCGATCACTCATTCTTTCTTTCTCATTTTATGATCACTCTCTCTACCTTTTTTTCTCTCTATGCATCCATCTACTTCTATTGCTTTTTCATTCCTGTTCTCTCTCCCTTTATTTGTTCCTCCGCACACTTCATCCTTTCCTTTTTCTCTCTCCCATCTTTCTTTATCTCTCCTTCCACTCACCCTTCTCTCTTCATCCCTCTCTTTTCCCCTCTGTCCATTTCTTCCTCTCTTTTCCTCTTTCCATTCCTTCTGTTTCTCTATCACTTTATCCCTTTTTCTGCCTCACTCCATCCATCCCTCCCTCTCTCTTTCTTCCCCCTTCTATCTATCCCTCTCTTTCTATCTCCATTCTCCATTCTTTCCTTCCCTTTCTTTTCTTCTTCTCTCTCTTTCTCTCCATTCATCTCTCATCATCTCTTTCCATTACTCATTCTAGAGTTCTCTCTAGATCCCCTTTCTGGCTGCCCCCCCCATGCCTCATTTTCTTCCTCGATTACTCCTTCATCTCTAGCTCCTAATTTTCTCCCTATATAATACCCCTTTCTCTATTTTCTATCACTTCTTCCATTAATTCCCATTTCCTCTCCACCCTACCTCCTCTATTCCATCCATAGTCTTTCTCATACTCTTCAATGTCTCATACCCGTCTCTTTCTCTTTTTCCTCTTGAATCCCTTGCTGTCTCTCTCTCACACACACACACACATTTTCAGTAATCTCGTGTTGGAAGTGTAAAACACTGGGGGACGTAAACGAATTTAAACGGCACGGTGGGAAAAACAGATTGCATGTAGATGTAGGTTAAATCAGCGCCGGAAGGTGTCTGCCATAAATCATATATTCTCTTATTACGAAAGCCCAAAGCGCTGTCTCCGCACTCTGGGTTTCATCAGCTGCCGAAGGTTCGAGTCAAACAGCCATAAATTCCTACAATGGTCCTAAATTAGCCATTTCTTTTTTAACTTACTACCATCTTGTGACATGGTGAGATAACGACAGTGCTGCAGACTGTACGTACTCTATCAAAACCCTGATAGGTTATTTCCTATACCGCGCCATACTGTACATCATATTCTCACTTTTTTTTGGCACTGCACGCTGTAGAACTCCTCTGTACCACTGTATATATACAATGCTAGCACTTAACGCAAGCAGAATTCTTGATTTGTATCAGTGATGTCTTTAACACCAACCAAACCTAGTCATAATAAACAAAAAAACAACAATAACCCAAACATAAAAAAAAAAAAAAAAAAAACTTTTGGTTAGTCCAACAATTATTAACTGTTGTTACCTGGCTAGCTTAGCATGCAGCAACTCTGCTTCACATCCGCATGTATCAAATTTCCTTTAACAGAACGCCTCTTTGTGTTTTATTGTTTACTACAGTAAATCATACACCGTATGAGAGTTAAGGACTACAAAATTTGCATCTAGCCTTAAAAAGAATCCAGAAAAAGTACACCATGAAGCAGAACTCTGACCCCTTCGACCATGTTGGGCTAATTCTCATTTTTTCCAATTCCCAAGATGCAACAAGATTCTGAGAATCAGTTAATCTCTCAACATCCTCATTCTAACTGACTTGACTACTGAGTGACACCTGGATTCAATCACACACAGTCACTATTTAAGTAACCTTTCATTCATTTCAGAATGTAATGGTATTCTGGTTTTATGGATCAGGCACTTGGGAGTTCAACCTCTCCCACTGTTGGGTCCTTGGGGAAGACCCTTAACCCTACACCTCATTCAACCCAGCCACTGCATGCAGCGCCGGTCCCGAGCTTGGTTAGGAAATGGGAGGGTTGCGACAGGAAGGGCAACCGGTATAAAACCTGCGCCAGATCTTGCGGATCAAATCATC
Source organism: Clarias laeviceps (assembly GCA_030014305.1). NCBI lineage: Eukaryota > Metazoa > Chordata > Actinopteri > Siluriformes > Clariidae > Clarias > Clarias laeviceps. The sequence goes on from JAQMYJ010000039.1 coordinate 2,955,916, forward strand.
CGATGTGGTGACCCCATGGATAGAAGGGACGAAAAACCCAATAAAAAAGGGTATTCTGGTTTTGACGCTTAAGGATTAAGACTTGTTTCAGTTGAGGTTGTTTGTAGATTGCGCTACCTTTGCTTGGCTTTTGTTACCAAGTTTGATTTATATGCTAGTTTTGATTCTTCCACTAAAAAGTGTTGTCAACTTGCACTCGCTTTCTCCTGTCCATCCATGGTGCTAGAACTGTTTAAGTTTGAGATTTGATTTAACCCTACAAGGATACCTTGTAGATCCCTGTTTGTCTGTCCATTGATCCTACAGTACTCTAAGAACCACTGACATAAACAGTGCAGATATGTGTGTGATATTCCATTAGAAAAAAAAAGCCCTTCCTGCATTTACACTAGAACATAGAGAATAAACGCCTCATTTGGCCCCTGGACGATTCACCACTCTGTCAGCAAATTCGTCAGCTCCAAACACCTTGAAATTCTGTGATAATTAGGTTGACATATTATAAAAAAAAAAAATGCAGATTTCTCTCTCCTTTTCCCCAACACTTACTTTTTTTTGCAAACAGGATATATTTTGCGGTGATGATGGCAGAGAAATGCATACACACCTTCCTATCCCGTCTCGCCCGTCCTTCTCGAATCTATTCTCAGTACATGCTAAGCGTCCCTGCTTTACTCCTGACCAAATCAGCCTAGCCGTTATCTCTGCTCGTCCCAAGACACGTCCTGGAGAGTCTGGGATGGAGGCTGTAATCTAAGGTTATGGGCTGAGTGGCAAGAATAAATGCCTCTCAACGGTCTTTGCAAAACTAAAGGCCAATTACTTTAATGGTCGGCCCAAAGGGGACGCGATTCAATTCTGTACAGTCGGAGCCGCTCCGGCAATTAATCACACCTGCCTCCTGAAAACAGAGAAATCAAGCACGCCGTCCTGCCCAAGTGCAGCCTGACCTTCATTTAGCTGGAAGGCTTTCTAACACACACACACACACACACACACACACACACAAATAGACCATGTTGCCAAGCATGCAGAAAGAGAAAGAGCAGTGACGCTGTCAGGAAACAAGCACAGATACGACGCATATTCTCATCATAATTCTTTTCGTTTCATTTGATTCCATCATTTTCCAGTACTTAGGTAGGGAAAAAATTAAGATGCAATAAACCAAGTTCTGACAGGTTCCAGTATCTGCTAGCAAACCCTAATACATTTCACATGGGTGTAAAACTGATGTTAGCACATTTTTATCTGGTGCTCGCCCATTTCCTTTTCTAAACCAAAGCCTGAGTGTGAAGTGGCTGGAATGCAAGTCAGCATCTTTGAGTTCAAAGCCACAGTCCTCTGCTGGAAAACTACCTATAGGTGAAAGAAAAGGAAGAAGGAGCTTAAGTACCTCAAGATCTTTTTGATGGATAGTTAAGATGGACAAATGGTTTCGCAGCTGAAAGTGACTGTGATGTAGGACCTCAGTTTGCAGATGAAGATTGCTCGTTAATGATGGGTCGATGTGAGGTTGCGGTATTCTCAACAAGGTTGGGGGGGGGAAATCTAGGAGAACCCCAGAAAGCAAGAACTGCTGCCTTTACTTGCATGAATGCCCCCTAGTCAACTCCGGGGAAGCTCCAGGTCCCACTGGAGAGATGAGATCTTCCAGTTAGATTAGAAACATCTGGAGATCCGACTAAGAATAGGGCTGGAGAAGCCTGGCCCTCGCTCTAGTCGAGTTTCCAATCATGCATCAGCTAGCAATCTTGCGGAAGAACCAAGAATTGCAACCATTGCATCTTTTCAAACTGCAGCTCCTGCAACGTCATAACCTAGGCATTGCTTAGTGACAGATCAGCAGGGTAACAGAAAACTCATTCATCCCCCTGAGCATGAGAGAATGTGACTGTTACATACTAGTACACCATTTACTGTTGTACTATTATATCATGACACTTCAGTTTTAGTAGTTTGTCATCATTCATCCATCTTCAGGAATGATTTTAGCTAGTATACATCCAAGGCTAGTCTCACGAAAAGAGTTTGAAGAGCCCTGGGAATTGAAGAGTCCCTTCTTTTTTAGCTCCCCAGATGTTTTCCATAAAAACAAAGCTGCAAACCAAAAAAAAAAAAAAAAGAAAAGAAGAAAGAAAAATAAAAAGAAGCAGCTGCACATGGATTACTAAAATATCTGAAACAAGCTCGGCGTCGGTGGGGGTGAGAGCCGAGCCACCAGGAGCCTGAGAGGAACAACACGACTGCAAAACAATTACACAGAAACTGTGTAAACACGCCGAGGAGAAATAGGGAACGAGTGCGGCCGCAGTCAAGTCTCGAGCGCAGCACGATGCGCCTCGGAGACTTCTCGAGGGCTCTCGAGGGACCTCCGTCGCTCCTGCGTTGCCTGCAGAGTTGCAATCGAAGGAGGAGTGCATGAGCGAGGGAGTCACTACTGCGCCGAAAAACGACTCCCACGACACAATCGGTGACTCAGCATGTCCTCAGTTGCCCTGGCAGTATTCACAAGGGCGTTCTTTCCAACTTGGGACTGTCACTACAGATTCCATAACGACACAGGAAGTCGGCCCTTCATACCTGAACGCTCCATGCTGATCTCCAGCATCACTGCACGGCTGGATTTACCTGTTTTACATACAGCATATTTTCTTTAAGTTGCTCAAATCAGTTCTACAAAGCAGCTCAACCGCTTCATTTGATTTTCCAGTGCTGTCGAGAAACGCAGGTACAACTCTTTTCAACCTCTCTTATTTTAGCACATCTCTCTCTTTTCTCCCCCCCCCCACCAGTCTGCGCCTGCTCGCGGGAATAACAGCTGAATACACACTGTGGGAAAAAAAGACGTCCCTTTCCTCACAAGGTCTTGTTCTCTTCCTCTTGCTGGCCGTTCCTGACATGTTGGATCGCGGTGAGCAGCCGCTGGTGTGATCTCTTTGGGGGATACACCTCTAGTTCACACGATACCTTCTATTTTTTTTTTTTTTTTTTGCTTCATGAAAAGAAATGAACATCTGGCTCCTGCTGTAGACGATGCCACAACTGCATTCATGCATGTCTAATAAACCTACAAAAAAAAATCCTTCAGAATTTAAGGCTGGACAGGCCCTCAGTATATTTTTAGCTGTAGAGATTTGCTTTGTTTGATAAGCAAAGAGAGCTTGGAATTAACAGCATCCTGTCATCTAAGTGACTATTAAAAACAAAGAGAGAGAGAGAGAGAGAGAAAGTGAGAAAAAGAAAGAGAGAGAGATAGGAATGATGAAAATTCTGGCCTGGAATGATTGAACAACGATGAAAGAAATATAATTAGTAATAATGATTTTTCGTAGCAGCTGTTAATATCGCTTTGGATTTTAAAGACTTACTGTGGTTTATTACTGACTTTTATTGTAATGAACTTATTAATAGGTTTATAGCCATTTATAACTGCTGCAGGCAAGAAATAATGGCTCCAGAGTGCATAATTTCTAGTTGGCAAATCATAAATATTTTAAATAAGGCTGTGTGAAATCTACAAAAATTACACTACCATAGACAACTTTAATAACAAGTGCACTGTACAAGGGGCGTCCAAGTCAAACCTGGGACTTCTTGAAATTTCTGGCGAATGAAGGCGTAAAATTGAAGAATTCAAGCACAGTCTGGCGATGAGACTCTTAGCTGCAGTAAAACATTTGAACGGTGTAAACATTTTAAAGAAGGTCCGTGAAGGTCCACTGATTCGGCGAGCAGAATGCCTGATCTCTGGAAAATTAACAGATAACTTGTTGCCAACTTGCAGAAGAGACTCATCTGTTATTGGGAAATATACAAACAATCATTCACCAACACCACTGCACATTACAGAAACTCGGCTGGGAGTTATTGCCACATCCACCGCACAGCCCTGACCTCTCTCCAAGCCATTTCCCCATGCGTGGGCCATTAAAGGAGTTCCTGGGAGGCTGGTGTTTGAGATGTGAAGCAGTAACTCTGGCGTACTGAGAAAACATTCTACCTTGATGGTACCCGAGTGAAACACTGGGATAAGTGCATTAGTGTAGCAGGGGATTATAGAGAGAGATAAAGGGAGTTTTAACTTAGAATTGTGCTCTGTTATTCAGCACAATCATCAAAAGTCCCAGTTTGACGTGAAGAGAACAAATTTTATAAGCTGACTACTTACTGACTATGTAAGGAATAAGACATCACATACTGTATGATGTAAAATGACATAAATTGACCACTTCTTCTCTTGCTAGCATTTTTTCCATCTACATAAAAGATATAATAGACATTTTTCCATTACCAAGACCTTTTAGATACAGAATAACTCCCAACTCTTGTGTGCTGTTAAAATGCTACAAACTGAGTGGAAATAAATATACTACAGTGTATTAATTAGCAGCCTTCTGTCATTCTTGGGCTGACAGCAGATGCATGTTGCTGATTGAACCACATGCCATTCAAACACTACGTGGTAACGTTTCTCTGGTAGATAAAACAATCGATATAATATACAGTACACACGGACTCTCTTCATAGTTCTCGGCCTGAACTAGCCAATTAGGAACCAGCCACTGGAGCAACAACCTCCATCCAAAATGGTATAAACAGCAGGCTGAGAATTTGAGCTTCATGACAGCCTTTAACGCTCTCGTGCCATGAGACACACACATAAGAAGACATTCATGTGTCCTGATGGGACCATATATATATATATATATATATATGTATGTGTGTGAGTGGGCGTTGGATGGGATATCATGTTCTCACTTGAGGTGGGGGAAAAAGAGTGGAGTGATGGGCTTCAAACATGTTCTCTGACATTGACAGAGCTGAATCTACTCTGTCAGTGCCAATGTTTCTCCACCTTTTCCCATTGCCCCAAAATTCCATTTTCCAAACTCTGACTTCCTGACTGAGGTCACTGGAGGCCTCAAATTCCCACATGCAAAAAAAAGCGTGATTAAGCTCATATAACTGAAACCCACTGGTAGAAACTGGGAGGATCTAATTTTTCTCATCTCCCTGAAAGTTGGAGATCAGAATCATGTGGCATGTCCAGCATTCTGGCAATGTTTAACTTTATTTCTGCAACAATCAGACACAGACAGACTATATAACCACCCAAATGCTCAACTAAGACACCATCCATCTATCTATCCATCTGGAAACCTTTGTAGTCCAACTAAGGACCATGGAGGCCAATGGTGATTACCTTTGTATTGTATTTATTCCCATACTGAATATGGTCAATTTGGGGAAAACCAATAGCCTAATCTGCATGTCTTTGAATTGTGGGAGGAAACCCGGAGTACCCGGAGGAAACCCACCAATCACAAGGAGAACATGCAAACTTGTGTGTACGCAGACCCGAGACGGGAATCGAGCCTTGACTCTGGAGGTACAAGGCGACAGTGCCAACCACTACGCCACTATGCTGCCTACACTAAGACACAGATGATTCCTGACCTGGTCAACTTGTCTTCCTGGATCAGGCGAAAATAAAGCATTTCATCTGCGTAGTTTGTTCATGAACGAGCTGGCCTGCTTTGCAAGCTCTGCTGGAGCAATTCGCCTCAGCCATAATGTAACAAATTAGCGCACCAGATGTAAGCTTGAGCTATGCCTGAGGCATGGATTAAATGCTCATTTGCATTAGCAAGATTTACGTGGTGAGGAGTTTTATTGCATTAAGTCCTCTGTTTCAGCTTAGAGAAATAAAAAGCTTTCTTTTTGGGATTTTTACCCCATCTAATCACCCTGCTGTCCCTTTTAACATCACAAGACAATGATGAGGAATGCACAAACTGGACGCTCTCACATCTGGGAAGGCACAGATACTCATAATGTGAGCAAATGTTGATTTGATTGACATTGGAGAGAGACAGAGAGGGAGAGAGAGAGAGACAGAGAGAGAGAGAGAGAGAGCGCAATGCCACCCCTGACACCTCAAGCGCTTGGCCTCGGATGGCTTATGGCATTGCCGCGATTCGAACTTGCCATGGGGAAAATGATTTTCTGGAGGCCCTGACATACTTTCTAACATAAAACTTACCTGTGAAAATGAATTTATGAATCTTATGATTTTATATCTTTTGAGACAGATATTTCTCTAGTAGTTTTGCCAGCCAGTTCCTATTTTTTCTATAGCAAACTGTCATTAGGGATCAAAAGATCAGCTCCTGTTTTTTTTTTTTGTTTTTTTTCCTGCTTTGAGACTTGCAAATGTGGTCAATTACTCAATACCTCTCTTCCGTTTTTGTTTTTCTTTCCAGTCTTAACTCAGCCAACGGAGAATTTCTATCTAGAACATTCCAACTGGAAGTGCAGAACTTGCTGCTTGATCGTTTCAGACCAAACAAAACTCTGACTCGCTCTCACACTTTCTCTATTTTACTGTCCTATCTTTCTCACTCACCCTAAAGTTACCTAATCTTAGGGTGACTAAGAAATCATTAAGAGAGAGAGAGAGCAGCAGAGGGGACAGATGTGAAGAGGAGATGTGCTGGATGTCCGATCCGAACTAGGCTCACGGCGACGTGTCAGGTAGACAGAACAGCTATGGTTTCCCAAAGGTTAGTACATAGAAAGGTTCTTAGATTATATATGTAACCACATGTGGAATAATAGATACAATCATAATTTTTCACTGCTTCATCATCAGTAACTGTTGAAGGGATGAGGAAGATGTACAGCTCAGGACTGGACCCCTGAGACTAACATTAACATGTTGCTTCCTCTTTATTTCCCAAATGAGGTCTTTACCTCAAAGTTGCCTGGTTATACGCGACAAGACTATGCGGGTCTAGTTTTTGTTGAACCAAATCAAACCGATCGGACGTTTAACAATTCGTTGATATCATCATGCCAATTTTTGTAATATAGTGGAATTTGCGAATCATTCAAGATTTGTTTTTTGTTTCCCGAGTGGTAATCTAACAAAGAGCACTTTCATTGATTTGTACCATGCCCAGGACCCATTACCCCCCTCCACCCTCCGCCACTGGCCTGCATACCCAGGTACATTTGCATATTTTCACTCCCCGATGCAGCACATGGCAGTAGGCACCTACTTAGGTTGCAAGCCACTAAGAAACACAAAGAGAACAACGAAGTCAACTTTCGCACGATGCCTAATATTGATATTTAGTAAAAAATATCAAGAATAACACTCTCACGTGCCTTCCTACTGTATCAGCTACGGTGCTATGGGTCAGAAGATGAGATTGGCGCGTGCTACGCCCACATGGAGATTTTAGAAGAGGCCGACAGCGCTGATGACATGGCATCCTATACGGCGGTCCACTTCCGTGTTCAGGTACGATTGGCTTCCATATCTGATCGATTCATGCCTGAGTGCACGAGAACACATTTCAAGCAGTGCGGTCTACTGATTCTGGAACGCTTGTGTTCTCACTGATCGAAATGAACCAAACTCTGGAGTCGAGTGCTGTTAGAAACGATCCCAGGTCCCTAATGTTGAAACGCCAAAATCTTTTCCGCACAATCTATAGGAATCTGTTCTCTGGAATACGTGTGTGGAGCAGGTGGATGTCGTGGTAGCCCCAAGTCGATCATATCAGATGCGTATTTGACATGTATGCTGCAAGGGGGAGTGTACGGATATCTAGAGCAACTCCTCGTCCTGTGAATTTTAACAATGGAGCCAGTCTACTCAACTGTCTCCCAAAAAATAAAAATAAAAAAGGTTGCAGCCATTCGTATTTCAATGCCTTCTTCACAGTGTATACCACAACAATGACTTTCCCCTCCACTGTGGAGGAAGGAATCCCATTGTTCCACATTTGGCTTGCACAGATGCCCTAACCCGCATTTGACCTCGTATAAAGTGAACCCAAGAATGGATCGACGCTTGATAAAAATGGTCTCAGATGTGCCTGGATTGTGCCATGGCTAAACCACGGACCTGCCCTCAACCCTACAGGCACTGCTTCCCATTCGCAGCTGTTACGCCACACATTTCTCATGCTAGTGCCATTCTTTACCCGCGTCCTGCTAGTGTTTCCTCTTCGGCTTATCTTCTGTGAGGCTCCTCTTTCGGCGCGTGAACATGATATAGTGTGTTTTCTACAAAGCGCTGTCCGACACCTGCCTGTGTATTTTTACCTGCTGGTTCAGTCAGATGTTAGCTCTCGCTCGAGGTCACGGCTAGCACTGATTAATGACCCCCGTGCCCTTTATCCCAGACATAGCAAGATGAACAAGCATGTTAACGTGTTCTTCACTTTAAAGGCCTGACAAATGTGTGTGTGTGTCTCTTGCTGTCGTATCAACATGGGGGCTGGAATGCACACACAGCTCACTTTCTAGGTCACGTTCGATGTTGTGGCTTTGGACACTCCGTGAGTTAACTGGATGTTAGGATCGCACGTATGTACATGATCTGTGCACGAGCACGCATGTAAAACCTGCTGGCAAAGTTTGCACGATTTTCGCTCTCCCTCCTCCCTGCCTTGTTTAATTGAGATATACTGAGCCTGACCTACTTTGCCAACAACCCATGTGGAACAATTAACTTCTTTTTTCTTTTTTTTTTTTTTTTTAAAGAGAGCCTTCATTAACGGCTGTCGTTTCCGACCGCGTGGGTGAGTCTGCCAGGTTGCTTAGTCGAGCCTCATCCACAGACAAAGTAAAAATGTTTAGCAGGAAAAAAAGGAACTCATGATGAACACTTAAGCAAACCTGCAATTAAACGTGAATGATTGAGCTACGCATTGTTTGCGCATTCATCCACGGACAGCAGTCGTGACTGTCAAGCTTGCCTTTGCTTTAAATACACAGCACATCCATAGATCTGGATGTACAACTTCATTAACCATACTTTTTATAACCCTCACTGCTATGGACAGACGGACACACAGACAGGCAGACAGACCTGGGCCTGGTTTAATAAACCGGTGTTATGTAATACATTATGTAACACTAAAGCCAAACTGAGATTCCAGCATGAAGACATGCTCTCGTTCCACCTAGCTTACATTCGAAAGGAGAAAAAGAAAACAGCTAAACAAAATGCTGCCTGAAAAAAAAAAAAAGCTTTCAGCTAACCCGTAGGTGAGAAGCGCAGCCTGCATGCGAGATAGGCAGCGCAGGCACCGAGGCGAGCAGCTCTCCTTGTGCTTCGCGGAAACCTGGCGCAGCTTCACCAAGGAAAAGTTCAAATCAGGACAGCCATTCTGAGTGCAGAATCCCTAGCGTGCAGGAACTACACTTTATTAGTGTGCCAACCCAGTGCTGTTTCTGTGTGTGTGTGTGTGTGTGCGCGCACGCATGCGTGCTGTTTACCACGAAAATGTGACACTGCCTCATTGTTAGTTTGAAGGGAGTAATTTAAGGCAAGAGCAATTTTTATTTTTATTTTTTTTCACAGGTGCACTTGATTTCCAAAGCACAAGTTTTTCCCCTCTGGCATAATATCATAATGTAATTGATAACGATGACACACTGCTATTCATTTATACTTGTATTTCAGTGTGAATGCCGAACAGCATGCGTAACAACGCTAATTAGTGTAGCTTTGATGTAGTGTAGTTTTGTTTGTTTTGTTTTCCTTCGCGCTACCTGACGTCGCTAAAAGGGGCTTTCCGCGGCTAAATCAAACACGCTGTCATTGGCTCGTCGGCCTTCGTTCCTCAAATAGTCCTTTCCCAGTTTGCAAATCTTCACTCCCCCGACTCTGCAGGACGTTTTGTTCCCGCCATGACAAACTCAATTCGGCCCACATGCTTAACGCTGTCACTCCGAGATTGATGAGTTTGAAGAGCCTTTGATGGTGGCGATGGCCTTTGATGATGACACCAACAGGCATGCGGTTGTATTTGGATTAAAACTGGTCCGTCCTGAACGCGGTCCAAAAGTCAAACGCTTTTGTTACTAAGGTGGACTTTCGCTCAGCTCACGTCAGGAGCATGTTATGTAAAATGGAGATGAACTGACGGTGGATTAAATTCTTTCCACACAGCAATTGCTAAATTTTAGGAAATAAAAAATAAATAAAAAAATAAACAATGCTGTCACACCACATATGTCACTCACACAGCCTCTAATTGCTGTCATCTCCTAACGAGTACAACCTGACGTGCCAGTTTGTGCGCTCTTTTATGTTTTATTGAATAATTATCTCTCTGCTTTACACTCTCTGTTCACTGTTCATAATGAATGACTGTTTAAGATTTTATCTATAAGCAATAAAATTAACACCATTTGGTAAAAAAAAACAACAGTAAATAAATCTCCTTTTAAAGTGTGCGAGACTTGGGGGCGTTGTATGTGCTAACGGTACAAGTCTGGCTCGTAACCATGGTGTACCGGGTCAGCTTTCGCGAGGTGGGGATTTAATTGGATATTAGCATCCTGCCGTGTCTGTATTAATCAAATCAACGGCGTCCATTAATTTTGTAGAAGAACATACAATTACGCTGTGATTAGCGCTGCTCTCGCAGGGATATGCCCTTTCATCTGACTGAGGAACATTGAAATTTGGCGCGGTTCCAGTGCAAACTGTTCCCTTCCCTCCTGCCCTGCTGCTTCCTCGGCACCGTTTCCTCACGCCGGGGCGGCTCGCGTCCCGGAGAGCAGAACCAGCTCTGGCTCATGAAGCCCACAGTGCCACGCAATGCACAGGATGCATAGTGAACCGTGTGCGTCAGAGCCAAGTGCACAGCTCACAGCTGCAGCTGCAGCATTCGAAGGACTATTTATATCGACTGATACATTACAGCCATTTATAGAATTCAACGCCATGCATCAAAGTCTATAAATATGGAATACAGTAGGGTGCAAAAAAAAAATCTGCATTCACTCGGTTATTTAAAAAAATAAAAGAAAAAGAAAGAATGAATAGCGCCTCACCAACGCATATTGCACTGTACGATTTGGACGCGGTTTTTAAAAGACACATCTGTGATCTTAGGATGCACGGTGCTGCAATGCCGCTAAGCGCCATAACCAAACCCCTGACGTACGAGTCTGGATGTAAACAAAATGTCCTAATTTGACATCATAGGATGCTCATTATATAATCTGACAAAGAACATCGTCTGTTGTCAGTCGCATACCGTGTAACAAGGAATAGTCTTAAAAGCCTTCCGTAATTGCAGTCAAAAAGCCGAGGCAAGTTCATATCGACCTGAAGCGTACGGGTCGGTGAGCACCCTGGTCCTGCACTCTGTATTGCACATTTTTAGCAGTCTCTCGCCTCTAATTCACCTACGTCGACTCTGGGTCTGTTAATCAGCTGATTAGCCGGATTGAGTGCGCTCGAGCAAGAAAAACAATGAAATATGCTACGACAGAAGGCGCATGCTAATTGAGGCAATGCCAGTGGTCCTTCCTGAAGTAACAGAACTTTGCTCTCTAATATCTGCCGTTCTACATAAGGGATGAAGATAACAGCTATTTAACTTGCCGTCATTGGACTGAAATGTAATGTACCGGAATTTTAATGTATTAGCTAAGGTTGTGATTAAAATCATGCCATGTACAGTACATGCTACAACAATTATAATATATTTATTTATTGAATATTTATTAATGAGGCAAGCGCGGGAAGCTTTAGAGTTCCACCCATTTCATTGTTTTGGTTGCTTGACATCCTTAATGATTAGACTAAAAAGTCAATAGCTATCATAATATAATTACCACAGATAGTATAAAAGGAAATGATCGTAACCATCCATAACATCATATAGGTTCTTCATCTCGGCAGGAGTTGACTGCATGATCCCGAAACCCTTGTTAATCCATAAATGGGTAAATATACGAAACGAATGGAACCTGGTTGTTCGGTTTGGACACGGCTACTTCTATCATTTACAACACGATAGCTGGCTTAGCTAAAATGCTAAGGGCTAACACTACTACTACTACTACTACTACTACTACTACTTTTCTTGTGGGAAGTTAAACTACAACAATTCCAGTTAGCTTCTTGTCAGTTTCACACTCCCAGTGGACATTTGAGGAACTGCATGTTATGGCACTTCCATATTGACTTCATTTTTCAGAACCGTAGGGTGCCCCTCGATAATAACACATAGTGAGCTAGTTACTATAGGCTAGACCTGCCATCCCGTTATGCTATCATGTGTCTGGCTACTTTTTCTTGATATGTTTAACCATGAAGTAACTATATTGTACTCACTAATCTTTTATACCGCTTATCCTGTACAGGGTCACGGGAGGCCTGGAGCCTCTCCCAGGAAACTTAGGCCATGAGACGGGGTACACTCTGGACAGGGTGCCAATCCAACGCAGGACACATGCACACACATTCTCATTCACACACTACCGGCAATTTGTGAACGCCAATTAGCCTAATCCGATCAGGTGGAGAACATGCAAACTCGTCGGGGGGAATCGACCCCCCGTCCCGGAGGTGCAAGGAGACAGATTAACAGTATAGGACATTTTCACACTGTGAATAATTTGATTGACACTTGAAGTTGTAAAAAGAACAAAAACAAACATGAAATCTGCTTGTCCTGATTGCACAGGCTACGGATCGGTCCCTCGGACCCTCGGCATTAGTTGGTTGCGGTATTCCTTCCAGGGACATTTTGAATGCAGAATTCACAAATAAACTTGCCAGATGCTGTAGCAAAAATATTTGCATCGTGGAAGCAAGGGGTCTATCAGTTCATCCTTTTAATAACGGTCATGTAAAAGAGCTCTTTGAAGCAATTGTTTTTCAGCACTTCGGTTTAAAATAGCCTTACAAATATCTGCCCAGAGCATTCAAACTCCCTTGCGTACGCTCCACCGAAGCACACCAGATATCAGATTATATTACTTGTTACAAGGTGGGGTTTAAAAAAACAGTCCATGAACTGGATATTTTGATATATTTAGATATATTGTTTCATAGAAGTATTTCTCAAACAGCTGAAACTAATTTGCTTCAGTATTAGATAATATTCTTTTTGGAGAGCAGGCAGCACTTGAGAAGAAATTGCATTTGAATAAGTGATTAAAGAAAAACAATACTTGGACGTGGACTTGGACTTGGACCTTCTAAACCTTAGAGGTTACAGTTCTGCGCTATTTGTCATAAGGTTGTGAGGTTAAATCCCAGGACTGCCAGAGAGTCGCCGCAGGAGCCGTAATCGAAACCCCTTAACCTGCGCAGCATTTTCCTTAAGTTGTACTTTACCTAGCTTTAGATTAATCATTTCCAAAAACGAATGAATGTAAATTTATACAATGTTGGAGAGGAGGTATGCTAAAACTTTACAAACTTGCGATGGAATTCATGAGACATTGCAGCGACACTTCGATTAAACGATTCTTTCAGGAGTTTTCAATGAATTGTGCCATATGCATGAGGCAGAATACTGCTGCATGCGCAACTTAAGGAAAAGACACAAGAACGATCCAGGATTCATGGAAGTCACTGACTGAAGGAGAAGTGAATCCAGGTGACAACCGAATGACTCGCGTTAGTCAAAAATCTGAACAACAAAAGAATTAATCTAGGTCACGACGAAGGATTCACTGACTCAACAGATAGGAATCAGGTTCAGCATACATAGGATCAGCACAGTTGCAAATATTATTAAGGCAATTAACAAATATTTAAAAGTTACTAACACATAAGAATAGAAAGTAAACCTTAGTGAAATCTATGTCATTATAACTGAACAATAAGTTCACTAAATCATCATGACATGTTAAGCTCTGTTTAGAAATCCCAGGTTCAAAAGGCCAGATAATTATTTATTTATTTTTACGTCGAACCCGGGCCTGCCATGCGGAAGGCTCGGGTTCGATTCCCAGCCAGTGCCCAAACCCCAGCCACTGGATGCAGTGTCGGTCCCAAGCCCGGATAAAATGGGAGGGTTCCGTCAGGAAGGGCATCCGGCGTAAAACCTGTGCCAAGTTGTAGTGCGAACTGGGTATTCCGCTGTGGCGACCCCTTGTCGGGAGCAGCCGAAAGACCAACAACATTTAATTTAAAGGTCCCATATTTTAGTATTTGGTATTGCTCGAGATAAAATACCCCTCAGGTAATACATTAGTTTCATAACTTAAATGCAGAGGTGGGTAGTAATGAGTTACATTTACTCCGTTACATTTACTTAAGTAACTTTCTTTTTTTTTTTTATTACTTCTATGAGTAGTTTTACTGCCCCATACTTTTTACTTTTACTTGAGTAGATTTGTGAAGAAGAAACGCTACTCTTACTCCCCTACATTCGGCTCCACTCGACTCGTTACTTTTCTAACCGTTTATTCGACTCTTCTTTATTTTTGCCTGAGAAATGCAGGCGGTGGATCTACTGTACCACGTGACTGTGTTTCACCAATCAGACGTAGCAACAATAATCACATGACTCCGTTTGACCAATCAGCCGCAATAACAATAACCACCATGTAGTCACATGACCACACACATGCTGTGGTAGACAGTGAAATAAACATGTCGCGGTTAGTTTAGCACTTTTATTTAATGTTACATTGTGAAAAAAATATATAATTAGCAAATAAGCTAAAGCCTAAAAAAATCATCTAACCAAAAATTAAAAAGAAAGAAAAAATGCATTAAACATTTTTTTTTACTTTTGGTTTTGTTAGTACACACACATACTCACACACACACACACACACACACATACTGTAGTGTGTAGTAGGTCTTATCTCTTTAAAGTTCATTAGCTAGCTATGTTCGTTGTTTTAATATTATATGAACGTTAGCTATTTCACACTGTCCTCCTTCTTGCTTGTGCAGTGATCGTTCATTTCCAGCAAATTCAGCTGAATAAGTTTTATTCTTTTTTTTTTTTCTATGATGAAAAATACAAAAGGAACATTGTTACTTCCTAAAGTAACAGACGCACGAGGAAATAATTTAGCATTATTTTTAAACTGGCATATGATTTTCTTTTTTCACAGATATAAACATCACATGAAAGCTTCTTTGGCCTGGTTTTTGCTACTCCTTGGCACTGAATATGACATGATGTCGTTTGGATTCGACGACGCGTCCACAGATTCCAGAGGGTTGAGATATGTTATCAGGTTACTTGTATTACAGGGAGGTGCTGTAGTTCCCCATTTAGCAGTCCGCTTTGATTGATTTATGATAAAAATAAAAAAAAATACAGCCAGATCTGTACATAAGCATGACAGCAGTTTATGTCACTGTGAGTATGTGCACATGAGCACTGAATCTGATCAGCTCTGAGCGTAAAAATATGCAGAAGATCCATAAAAAAAAAAACGCTTCCAAACATGACACCGGTGCATTTTTCGAACTGTCTCTTTAAGTACTTAGCAAGGTTCATGATGTTTCATGTCCGGTATTATCTGACTTCCTGTTCGAAGGTGTCATCAAAATGAACTGTAGGTTACACATGACATCCTGAATGCCCAATAAATCCGAACAATAAAAACTGGCCAAAGCCGACAGGAAGGAGATTTCAGGAAATTCGAGAAGAAAGATTACAGTTCAAAGGCAATGCGATATACTGTATTAAAGCAGAAATATCGTTGTTTTTGGTCGCTGCTGTTTTATGGTGCAGAGTAATCTTGTTATCAGGAGCTACCAAAGACCAGTGGAGGGAAAGAAGACGTGATTGATCAAGTACATCTTTTCACCCTACAGCACAACACGGAGCAGGATATACAGTACAGTGGCCTAATCATCAGACTTCTCATATGCAAACTTGATAGGTTTGATCGGAAATATTATTATTTATGTTCATAAATTACCATCATTTTTCAGGAAAGCGTACACACTCAATCCTGCACACACTTCTCTCTAGTGTAATTTAGTTAAATGCTTAATTATAAAGCAATCTCGTAATAAAGTAGTGATTTGTGGATTCCCATATACAGTGTAGCGTTACAGTGGAACCTCGCCATACAAATTTAATCCTTTCCGGAGATGAGTTCTTAAGGCGAAATCTCTTATCGCTAAACGCATTTTCCCATAGGAAATATTATTATATTTCCAATTTCCATCACTACAATCATATGTTCGCATATAGAAACAGTTAAGGCGTTTAGAAAAGGCATGTAAATGTAGTAAAATATGAAATAAATAGACATTTAAACCTCACTTAACCTTCCTTTATGATTCCGCTTTAAAAATATAAAAGCATTTTTGCCTTTTCTTTTTGCTGCCATTTTTAAGTCTTAGATCTTACTCTAATTATAAATGCAAAAAAAGTCACTTTGCTTCGCTTTCTTCAAACAAGTTATGAGTCGGCCAAAAAAAAAAATGACATATAACATATAGCAATAAAGTTAATACTAAAATATTTCTCTCTCAAGCCTTTCTTTTCCTGACGTGTGTGTACATTTATACATATGTGTATGTGTGTATGAATGTATTGGACACACTGTACTGTAATGATGTAAAAAAAAAAACATGCTTGCAAGTCTCCTTAGTGCGAATCATGAAAAAAAAAAGAAGAAGTTACAAGGTGCAGTAATGCTTGTTTAAAGAGGGGGAAAAAACTGACTTGGAATCTTATGGGACAGTAAATGAAACAATTAAATGCATGACTACTCTCCTGACACACACTGTTATCTCTTTCCATCTTTCTGTACCTCTCTCTCTCTCTCTCTCTCTCTCTCTCCGTCCCTGCCTGACCCTGTTTTTCCCCCCTTAAGCTATTACATAACTTGTGACTGATTCTGTAATGGCCAGTGTGTACATGTGGATATCAGAGATCTGTATAAGCAACAAAAGGCTTCTGTGAAACATCAAATGGCCGCTGAGTAGGGGATGTGGGAGGAGATTAGGGAGGAAAGGGGTCAAATCAGGAGAGATCTGCTGTACTGTATTGTCAGGGTTTTTTTTTTTTCTGAAATTCTGCAGGGGAAAAGTGTTGAAGGGGTGTAGTAAGTGAGAAAAAGCCATAACTAGACATACAAGAGAGAGAAACGACAAGAGTTTTAAGGTGTGGTTTGAAAGGAAGAGGGAGTTGAACATTTGACCAAAAACCATAAAAATATCAGGAATATTAATGTATATTCAGTGCAGCAGCATAATATTCAACGAGAAGGAGAGTAGAGTAGTATAGTTTAATTTACCCTATTTCTTTATTCTCGTTAGTCAGGAGTTTGGCAATCACAGGATTGAAATTAATGCACTTCTTATATGGTGAGTTATCGTTTCTATAGTAAGAGATAACTCACATGAAGCTATATAGTGAGCACCTAAAACAGTATCTAAAATGTTTGCAAGGTGTAATATGGTTGAATTAATATCTCTAGGCGTCTCCAGTCTTCAGCACTTTTATAACAGTCAGAATTGAAGCTGTAACTTTACTGTAATATCTGTTACGAATTTTGGTATATCTTCACAGGTATGATGTGAAGTATATCTTCACAGGTGTGATGATCAGGTGTCCAAATACAGTGTGCATGGTTAAGCAATGGTGTGTAAATCATTGGTATGGCAAAGCTGTTGGCTATTTCTCAATCCCAAATATTCTCTCAGGTTGTTCTTGTTCTATCTCTGACCACCTTAACATCATTTTTTTTTTTTTAATCTCAAGTGTTTTTTTTTTTTTGGAAGTTTAACACTGAAGCAGTCCATTAACCCTGAGGAATTGCTGAATCAGTGCCTCAGCCACCCCGGCACTAGTCCGACCCTCCGTCCTATTCCAACAATTTGCATGGCTAAAGCACTTCCACATGGCCAGGCTTTATCAACTGTAGTCTTTTTGGCAGTGCTGTAATGTTGTCTGAAGACTTTCCACGTGCCCATTGTGATTGGACATACAGTATAATGCTGACCTGGGATCAGCTACACTGACCTACTGTACCGAGTTCGGAGCCGAACTACTCTGATGTAGCAATGTCAATCAAGATTCCGAGCACAAATACAGCGCTTATCTCTTTTTCTTGCGTTTACCTACGGAAAAAAAAATTCAATCGAATGCTACATTTAGTGCACACTGTGCCGGTTATTGACTTCCACTCTGTAAGGTCATGCATCCATTGAATTCATTATATTCTACACACTGGGACTAATTATTCTCATTGTTAGTGCTTTGAGTGGAAGTCAATGGATTTTTTCTTTCTTTTCATTTTTCAATTGCAATATTTCTTCCCCTCAAAAGTGCTCAGAAAGACCAGGATCGTTCAGGAAAAAGGAGAAACCAAGGTCATTGCAAAGACCACATTTGAATGAGTCGACATCATTTATTTGACTTCCTTACTCTAGTTTCATTTGGATGAGTCAGTAAAACCAGCCAAGTAGCATCACGGACAGCAATGTCAATCATCTTCAGGACTCACTTTATCCTGTTCAGGGAATCCCGAGGACGTGCAGCGTGAGATGGGACGAGACGCACTGTAAGGTCGACACAGGGCCTCATACATACAGTACACGCATCTACGAGTTCGTTCACGATGACGGGTAATGTAGCCCATAGCTGCTAAATCATTTGTGGTTCTGCGAGGAAACTGACGAACCCAGAGGAAACACTGGTGCACGCTGAGATCAAACTGGAAGCTCTGGAACCTGTGATAGCTGTCCACTCTTAATTTATGCACATATGACATTTGCAAATTAGCGTCCCACTCTAGCACATGGGAGCTTTTATTTTTCCCTTCTGGGAGTGGACTCAAGCTAGCATTTTGTTTTATGACCCAGTGACTTCTCTGTGACTTTTATAGCCAGTTGAACTTTAGACACGCTTTCGTGCTACTATTTGTTTAGACAGCTTTGATTGACTCGCATTAGTGCTATTTTAACCAAATGCCTTGTTAAATATTTTTGGAGCATTTGAGCTAGCAGGCGAGTTTAAATGCATGCAGTGGATGTTTTGTTTCCACAATAGCATTAAATAAAAATGCTTTCCAGAAAGCACTAAAGTCCATCACACATTCAGTCTTAGCCCTTGGTTAGCCATGCAGGCATACAAGCTGAATGTTCAGGTTTGTATTTTTTTGGTGTCAGACAGAGCTATAGTACAATTTGCTGTTTAACACTGATTTTATCAACGCTGATGACATTTAGCTGACATGACTGTACACTCAGTACACAGTATTCAGTACATTTCAGGAAAATGTAGGTTTTACAATTCAATTCAATTCAATTCAGAGTGATGATTACTTTTACTTTACACTTCCTGATTTCCTACATTACCCACAATGCCATTTGACTAGCAGCTAATTGTGATGCCAGAAGGATTTAACTCTGGCATTATTTCTACAGGGTGGGCCATTTATATGGATACACCTTAATAAAATGGGAATGGTTGGTGATATTAACTTCCTGTTTGTG
>JAQMYJ010000039.1:2982159-2992780 GCA_030014305.1 Clarias laeviceps
AGAGAGAGAGTGCGCAAGCGCGCCCGAGAGAAGTAGGGCACGGGTAGAGTTTAATTACGCGCCGCTTCACTGCAGTTGGTCAGTATTTAGAATGACGTCATAATATTTAAAAACTAGCGTTAGTACAGTAACTGTCGTTAACGGTAAGAGTTTGTAGAAATAGTTAAAAGGTTCAAGCCAGAAAAAGTTGATCAGCCATCATGATTAATGTAATCAGTGATATTATTATTATTATTATTATTATTATATATAATAATTATAGTTATTATTATTATTATATAATCAGTGATATTATTATTGATGTTTGATATTATTATGTATTATTTATATTTGACATTATTATTTATATGTGATATTATTATTATTTCAGGTTGAACCCCATGTACAAGTCTGCCTGCAACAAAGATGAACCCTTACATTTTTTTAAAACTGTAATTTCACTTCTTTTTTTTTTATGTGACAACATTATACAGTATTGGTTTCATGGCAAGATTTTGAATCTACTGTCTTTTCACCTTTTTACAATCAATGGGAAAGAGAGGATAGAGAAAAATAAATAAAAAATATTATGTTTACTATTCAGCCAAATACACTCCCTGTTCATAATCTGAGAGTGAATCACAGATGACAAATCAAAAAAGTAGGTTGGATAAAGATGATGAAGTTTGGTTTTAAAACGATTCCAGCGCGTTAAAATTCACTTATACCAATTGAGCACTGTTATTTCAGCCGTGAAAATATTAACTTATTCCAGTAAAAAAATTCAAGTTAGCTTTTCTAATTAATATCTATTGGTGCAGGTGTTTGTTTTCATCAAGCACGTAGCTTATTAGTAGCTTATTTTAAAGTAGATTATTAAATATACGACATAACCATTCATAGCATTGCTTTTACTCAACATTTTGATTTCACTTATGGTGCAGGTGAAACTTCAGGCAGATAGCCAAAGTTTCAATAAATTCTGTCCACACAGTTTTATGTGATGCTGTGACAAAATCTGTCTGGACAGACATACAGACAAACAGACATACAGACAAAGTTTTCGGGCCCTCCAATGTATGAAATGTAAATGATTTCACTGAAACAGCGAGTTCTGACCAATGTACAAAGACAAAAACATTATTTTATTTATATAAATGATAACATAATCTATAGCATAACATCTCTGATTAGCCATAATATTAAACCCACGGACAGATTAATAGTGACGTGATAACACTGATTATTTCATTACAGTGACACCTGCCCAGTGGTGGGATATGTGAGGCAGCAAATCAACGATCATTTCTCAAACTTGATGTGTTAAAAGCAGGGTAAATGTGCAAGTTTAAGCATCTGAGCATCTTTGACAAGAGCCAGACTGTGATGGCTAGACCACTGGGTCAGAGCGTTTCTGAAATACCAGGTCTTCTTTGGTCTTCCTGGTACGCAGTGGTTAGTGCGTACCAAAAGTGTTCAGAGGAAGTGACAGGATCATGGTCGCCCTCAGGAGAGCTACTGTAGCACCAATTGGTGATGATGTTAATGCTGGCTCTGATAGAAAGGAGTCCGAACACACAGTGCATCGCAGTTTGCTGAGAATGGGTCTGTGTAGATGTAGACCTGGTCAGGGTGCCCATGCTGACCCATGTCCACCACTTAAAGCATCTACAATGGGCATGTGAGCCTCAGAACCGGACCACAGAGTAATGGAAGAAGTTAGCCTGGTCTGATGAATTATGATTCATTTTACTTCATATGGAGTTTGTGCAGTGTGTTTCTTTGGGCGATGTTCTGCTTAGGTCTTGACATTCATGTGGATGTTACTTTGACAAACACCTCCTACCTAAACATTGCTGCAGACCATGTTAACTCCTTCATGGAAACAGTACTCCCTGATGGCAGTGGTGTCTTTCAGCATCTTTTCTGCCTTTAAAAACATCATCCCATGTACAGTACAGTATGCCCTTGTCCAGTGCCAATACTGGCAAATGCAGCTGAATGCACTGATTAGCGTGCCTTGGTTTTCTGTCTGTACTGACTTCTCCTAATTAGAGGTAAAACATTGCTATGTACTGCATAGAGCTGGAAGGTCGTATGCAGTTTCTTTCTAAAAATATGTATGAGGTTATAAGGTTGTATGAGCTTGGAGGAAGACTTTATCTTTAAATTCAGGCCTCGAGTAAGAAATGCTCTTGGCTGTGCGATGCTCTCGCTGTTTTCCCGGGCCCCGCCGGTCGGGTCGTAGCTGCAGGGGTTAACACACAAACACACCGTTTTCCCACCCAGAAACCTGCTCCACTCACAGCTGCACACTGACAGAATACTGCAAACATGAAGCTCACTAATGTAATGATGTGTGTGTGTGTGTGTGTGAGAGAGAGAGAGAGATGTGGGGAGGGTGTTGATGAGTCTGTATGGTTGGGTTATATCTAAAATACTGATTTGGTATTATTGAATTGTTAGTTGTTTTATTTTCTAGGTAAACTACAGCACTTAAACTGGGATTTAGGGAATGTCACCACCAGGGGGTGCTACAGTTAATGTCTGATTATGGAGAAACTGGGAACCTTCGTCAGACCTTAATTTAAGGATATTTTACAAAAATTGTTAAAGATATTCCATTACACAAATTACTTGCTTACAAAGATCCAGATAAATGACTCGCCTTAAACCAACAAGTTACTTTTTAATGCTTAATCATTACTAATTTGTTGTTTCATGGTGGTGATCATAACATTACCACTTTTGACTAAAAGAGAATTTCACCTTAGGGCAATAAAAGCCTAAATATCTCTCTCTCTCTCTCTCTCTCTACTATGATATATATGTATATGTATATGATGGTATATATACCATGCTGCTCATGGTCAGGGCAGTGTGACAGGGTAGGTTAGGAAAGCGCTATCTACCCTCTTCAACATACCTAAGCTCACAGATACCCGTGATTGGCTAGCTTGAGACCTCCCCCTTTCTGACCTACTGTCTTTAGCCCTGTAGTTGAGACTGGACAAGCCACAACAGAGGATCTGCTAGAAATGTCCAAACCGGGACTAACGAGTCACCCATCGATGACCCGTGTCCTAATGATATCCTTATGGCTCATTACACATACAGACAATACATGTTGCCGGTTCAACATGTGGGTGTGGTGATGCGGAAATATGCCAGTCACACCTCATGCAATCATTCGTACACAATCCTGCAGATTAAATTCTCTGAACACAAATGAAACTCTACTGAATGTCAGAAATACCCATCTGTCGAAGCTGTTTTCTTAATTCTTTTGTCCTGGGAAAAAAAAGAAGGAAAAAAAAAGAATTCCTTGTGTGGTTTAGCATGACAACCTAGATTTTATTTTTAATTTTTTGCCAAAGGATGTCACTGTACTTTATATCAGTTTATACTTAGAATGCATTTATTATTTACCCAAAATCACTTAGCGATAAAGGGGGAGTGATTTCTTTTTAACGGCTCGACTGTGGTAGTGAATGGGATCCCCATGGACACAGAGGAGGGAATCGAACCCTGATGTAGTGACTGGTCAGATTTAAAATTTAAGCAACAAACATATTGATTAACATGAGAGCTCTCCAGGGAATGTTAAGGTTTTCTTCCAGGTACTCCAATTTCCTCCTACAGTCCAGAGACATGCAATGTAGGCTGATTGGTGTTCGAAACTGCCCATTGTGTGTAGCTGGGTGTGTTATGCCCTGTGATGGGTGGCACCCCATTCACAGTGTATCCTGCCGAAGTTCCCTGGGAGAGGCTCCAGGAAAACTGGAGACTCCTGAAACTGGAGACTCCTTCCATAAATGATAAATGAACATCTGTTCATAGAAAACTTTGCTGTATCAACAATTATTTATAATTCATAGTTTTTACTATAGAACAAGACACATGTAATTAGATTTATAGACAGAACTATCTGACCTGCCGTTTTATTTTATACTATGTGTGTGTGTGTGTGTGTGTGTGTGTGAATCTACGCCATCTGACCAATTAAGAATTCATAATTCATTAGAATTCTCCCAGTTTTGCTCAACAGTGACACATAATAGATTCAGTTATTTAAAACCGAAATCCTGTTTCTTCTGAAGCACCACTGAAAAATCCTCCCTCGCAAATCCACAGCATCAGTGAAATCAGTTCTAATGAGAAGTGCGACTACTGACTAACAGATGATGTTTGGGTGTACGGGAAGATCAGTTAAGTCATTTCTGAGAGCGGAGTTGTTCAAGTAGGTGGTTATTAAAAGTAAATTGACTTCTCATGAAAATTACTCATTCATTTAATTTATTTATTTCATTTAACATTTTTATTTCATTTAAAACAGGGCAAAGTCTTATTACATTTACAAGAAAAAATGTTAAAATTTAATAAAATAAAATAAAATAAAATAAAATAAAAAGTTAGAAGAATGAAATGTAGTAGAAGGCACCTATCTACAGTAGATCTGGGATATTTGTGAAAAGCGTTTCAAAAAGTCGCGTTTTATGCAAGAACATTAAATACAAATTAAGATCCAATAAGTTAAATCAAAATTAATTAATATCATTGTAGATATTTAATACTTCATGTTTATTAAACAAGAAAATAATTTACCGGTACATTGTTTATTTTGTAAGATTATATACTACGGTCGATACACCCCTGTTCAGAGTGTGTTCAAGATAAATCACATCAGGTCTTTTCCACCTTTAAGGTGATATGCAAGTAAAAAACAGAATGAAAGTTTTTCTTTTATTATATTCATTACTGTTATTTTTTATTAATTTTTGCTCAGTATCATAGACTTGCCCTTAATGAAGTTATTCTTACTAATCCCAAATACGTATCTTTAAAAAAAACACTTTAAGTGTAAACATACAGTAATAAATCTTATTAAGGAGGTTACGGAGAGTACAGTACATTAAAGTGTCTCCACAGTGCTGGTGTCTCTGTATGACAATCCTTTGTATTCTTCATGGGGGGCTGTGGGGTTGATGAAAACCATTTCTCATGATAAACACACTTCTAGCTTTGCCAGAACCAAGTGACAATTGTTATGGCCTGATGAGTGTAAATTAGAACTTTGTGTGCAAGAGGTGTTTGGTGTAAAAGAAGAAAGAGAGACTTTATTACGCTAACAGCACCGTACCCATGGTGAAGCACGGTGGTGTCAGCATCATGCCCTGGAGCTGCTTCTCTTCACGTAGGACTGTGGTTCTAATCACGCCAGATGAAATTGCTGACTCGGTCTAACAGCGGTCCATTTGGGCAAACATCTGTTAGACAGCTGAGGAAGAAGAAAATTCCAAAGCACTACTCACAAATCAAGAAAGGAATGTATTGATATGAAGAAAATCCACTTTTTGGAATGGTCCCTATCGAAAAAACCTGCAGAGTGATTAAAAGAGGGAGAGTATCTATATATTTTTTGCAATGAATAAGAGAATAAAATTCTCAAATGACGATCTCTTACTTAAAAACACCAAGTGCTGTATTGCGAGCAAAAAGTCCCCTAACAAAGTGTTAGTTAAGGGGTGTGCATACTTATGCCATCTGTGCCTTTATCTTATTTTCCCTTTCATTTATTTATATTTTTGGGATTTCTGTTTAGGTGGCACGGTCGAGGGACTGACACCACCCCGTTTCCCCCAATACCCCCCCCCTCCCCAACCACAGGGTCTATGTGCATGGAGTTTGCATGTTCGCCCTGTGCTTTGTGTGTTTCCTCTGCGTACTCTGGTTTCCTCCTACAGTCCAAATACATGCAATTTAGGTTCATTGGCATTTCCAGATTGCGCAAATTGTGTGAGTAAGTGAGTGCACACTAGCAATCTAATTATTTGTCCAAGCCCCTACGCCGTAGGTGAAGGAGTTTGCCCTGCAGCAACGCTCCACTGCCCCTGAGGCATTTGCAGAAATGCCAAATCCCATCCTGTCTGTACAATCGAAAGTGCTTTTAGAAATTGAGGAATCGAGCCCTTCCTGAGAAAAACCTCCAAACCTCCCACTCACTTATCTCACAAAATGTGCACCAATCAAGTATATCTGTAATATCATATGTGTTGATTGATTTTACCAGGAATAAAGGAGTTTCGTGCAAATTATAGACTTTTCATTTCTACCTTCGCCACAGCCGTTAAACCTTGTGAAAGACTTTTTACGAGATTCAGGAATTATGAGATTCAGGAACAGAAAAAACACGCTAGACTCTCGAACCAGGCACCGCACATGTGATTTAGCACAATTATTGGGCTTCCAGCCCTCAACCTTTTCATCCTGTTTGCTGATATCTGACCTCCGCGTTATCGAAACATAAACGGCGAGCTTGGGCAGTGACGGGAATTCTCATATGTGCTTCCTGCTGTCTTCCTGGTTTTCCACAGTCCATGCTTCCTGTTTCCTGTCTATTAATCCGTTATTGACTTTATAACACAGCACGTTTGGATTCTCGGATCTGATGGTGTTGATTAATTTTCAGCAGCTCTGTCTGATCTTCAGATCGCAGGTTTATATAAATGCGACTGTTCTAATACCTTATAGTTTCTATAGTAACAGTTTACATGGGTTTTCCAACTTGTCGAACTTGTCTTGTGGATAGTCCACAAAGTTAACTGGTACTATAAATGGAAACAACATACAATGTGTCATTTGTTAATTGTTTGTCAATCATAATCTTAAGAGAAATTAAACTTTTCAGGGTGTGGTCTTATAGGACATTAATCATGCCACCTCTGGCAATTATCATGCCACCTCTTCACTAATTATTTTCCTATGACATCACATCACAAGTATAATAATAATAATAATAATAATAATAATAATAATAATAATAACCACACTTCATATATCAAAATGCAGATTAAAATGCTTTCTTAAGCAATAAAAAACAGTAAATAAAATAAGAAGAGAAATTGAATTAAATAAATCCGTCTAACCAAAAATAATAATCATAAAGTAGATTTATTTACATAAACCAATTAGTCGTAACATCAACTAACACATTAATGTTGATTATCAACTATGCACCAGGTAACCGGTGACAGGATCATAGCAACTCAAGGCTCACTCATGCCTATATGGACCAAAGGCCAACCTGTCCGGTCTGATCCCACAGAAAAAGCAGTGCAGCATAAATTGCTGAAATAAAGTTAATGCTGGCCATAATGGAAAGGCACCAGCACACCCAATGCCCCACAGCCCACCGTGCCTGTCATGCCCAGCAAGCCCAGAGTCCAAGGCCACTGACCGGGCTTCCAAACTCTCCAGATCCCAAATCCTATCGAATACCCAGGGGAGGCGCTGGGAAAACAAGTCTGGCCCAAGGAGGCCCCACCTCCCAACCCTGAGCACCCAAAGGCTCCGTTGGCAACGTCCTGGTGCCAGGGACCAGAGCACACACCCAGAGGTCTTGTGGAGTCATGCCCCAAGAGACCAGAGCTGCCCCAGTGACAGTAATACTGGTCATAATGTTTTATATAAATTTCCTTTTTATGACATATGGAATTATATAATTAATAAACAACAACAGTCAATTGTTGTACTGTACTGTATATATACAGAGTCAGCCAAAAAAAGTATACACACTTCAGGAAAAGAAAAATGATGTATGATGTATATTATATTAATAAAACTTTCTTTTAGCTTCTCCTTTCACAGTGGCCCATCGGATTACGCCGGATGCCCTTCCTGACAAAACCCTCACATTTTATCTGGGCTTGGGCCA
This sequence comes from Clarias laeviceps, assembly GCA_030014305.1. Classification (NCBI taxonomy): domain Eukaryota; kingdom Metazoa; phylum Chordata; class Actinopteri; order Siluriformes; family Clariidae; genus Clarias; species Clarias laeviceps. The sequence continues at coordinate 2,989,853 of JAQMYJ010000039.1, forward strand.
GAACCCAGATCCTCAGAGCCCCAAACCAATAAGTTAAAGCCTTAGCCACCTGAACCACCCTTCCCCTACACGCATATTATATTAATATAATATTAATAATATTATCATATATAATTAATAGCAATAAATTTATTATTAAAATATTTATACAAGTGTGTATACGTGTATGTATGTATTGTGTTCACATATCCATGTCAGGTATTTCATTCCTTACTTAATGCATGTGCACTCTTAATGCATTTTCACACTTTTTGTGGTTACCTGTCTGTAAAGGATGACCTTTAACACCTTTCCCGGAATTCAAACGATGTCCATCACCTCCTGTTATAGTCTTGGCTTTCTTCCCTGAGGTTATAATATTGAGGCTTGAACACGGTTTTGCATGACTAACTACAGAACTCCAGGTACACCAGAACAGGCAGATTGAATAATGTGTTTATCCTATTATGCCTGTGATCCATATTCAGTAGGAACACCAAATATGAGACGCGTCCCTGACTCCGGATCGGTGCATTATCGTTAGCGTGTTCATCACCGAATAATGTTTTGTTTACTGAAATTGTGTCAAGTAGATTACAGATTAATATGCGACGTGTTTCCTCACATACGTTCTGTTCCGGGTGCCAGGCAAGCACATTACACCCGGATAACAGCGGCACTCGTTCGCTTCAGTGGCCCAAAATACCCCAAAGAATATGCAGATGTTTCTCGTGCACTGGTTGCGTTAGTATAATGTCCCAACCGTGACAGAAACCATGCAGGTTTTTTTTTTGTTTTTTTTTATTATTATGACATATAGACTTGTTATGGTTTTATATGAGTCGCTATTTGTGTTTTTTTTTTTTTTTTCCATATTCTATCAAGGCATCTGAGGACATGGATACATGACGAGATAACGACTGCGATACAACCCCATGCAAATAAAAGCACTTGTGTTAATTCCGGCTCTTAGTGCTCTTAATCATACCTTATAGGCAGACACAAGCTGATATCCACCTACGCAAACCAAAGCGCTTATACCTGGCAACCGCTCACACATACACTCGCAAACACTCTAGTCTGATGATGGTGGTGGTGGTGGTGAGGGTGAAGTGGGTCAGTCAGACACTGATGTAGCGCTCAGGTAGCCAAAAGGCAGAAAAGATTAGATCAGATTTTCTCTCTCTACCTATCTTCTTGTTCCCTCTTTGTCAACTTGAATCCCTTCCTCTGTGTTTCCTGCTCTGTTGCTCCGTCGTTTTTCTCTCCTTGTGTCTATATGATACAAACTTGTAGTCTATTCTTATTGACTGCCCCTGTGCGACATCATGTTATTGATTCATTCCATCTGTAGTTGCTATTCTGGTGTTTCAACAACCTCAGACAGCCATTAACCTCCTTTTGAACTCCTGCTAGGTTCGAATTTGTACACATGAGCATTGCCAATCCTGAACTTCATGGAGTTTCGCATCTTCTCCTCATGTCTGTCTGGGTTTTGTCCAAGTTCTCCGGTTTCCTTCCACCTCCCAAAAACATGGCAGTAACTGAATTGGCTATGATAAGTGGCTCTATTGTGTGTGTGTGTGTGTGTTTTATTTTGGTGCCCTTCAAAAGCCCGCCCTGTCCATTCTTGCCTTGCACCCAGTGTTCTTAGGATAGACTCCAGATCCGCAGTACACCAACCAGTCTCTCGGACCTTTTATTTGTCCCAATGTCCATTCTGTTTTTCATTATTTTCTCATACCTTTTGCTGTACAGATTTCTGAGGTCTCACCCCGGTCCTTGCCGCAAGGGATATTTAATCTGCAAAAACACCGGCACCAATTGTATTCAACAGCAGATAGATCATTTTGATTCATACAGATTTTTCACATTTCATACACATTTCCATAATTTTCCTTAGATTCTGTAAAGCTGCTTTGCGACAATGACCATTGTTAAAAAGCGATATACCAATAAAATTTTAATAGATACACCTGGCAATTCCATCCTACACCTTTTAAAGTGCTTGTTTACTCATAGTTTTTTTATTAGCTTGTTGTGAAGTCTTGTCTTGTTTAGTAGACGTAAGCTTTCTAGGATTTTTTTCATTATATTGTTGTTTTTTGTATCATCTTAATATTTAATTTGCTCAGTGTGTTTGATAGCGTAGCTATGTGTTGTTTACTTCTCTTGCTGGATTGTTTTTTTATTATCATTGTTTTATTTATGTGTGTTTCTTAATGAAGAGTTTGGTATTGAGATTCAATCTCACAACCTTACCATCATTAGTCATGTCGTCACATTGTCTACTGCTCTGCATGTTATACCAAGGAAATTGTATATGAATAATTCTCAAGGTCTGTGGTTCGCAGTGTTGTCTCGAACCTCCAGGATTTAAGGGGTTCAAATCCCACCTCCAGTAGTCCAGACTTGGTTCGTTTCCACCGGAAACCACTTTCCACTCCAGTTTCCACTTACATTCCAAAAACATCCACTGTAGGTTGATTTGGTTTTCCAAATTGCTTTGTAGTGTTCGTGTGTGCTTGTGCACTTTGATGGGTTGGCATCCTATCCAGGATGTCCTCTAGTCCTACCTTTTAGTTCCCTGGAATATGATATCTGAACCAAATGAAATGACTCTCTATAAAGGATTCCTGCCCTTAAATGTCATTAACTGTGATTTAAATATGGAGGGGGGTGGTGTTCAAGTTACCCCGAGATGTGCAATGAAATGTCTCATGAATGAAGGCGTAAAAGCGATTGATATTTACAGAAGACTTCAAACACACTGCGATGATGAGACTCATAACCGCAGTAAAGCATCCGATTGGTCCAAACTTTTTAAAGAATGATGATCCCGGCCGAGGTGGCTCAGAGCCCACTGCAGTCGTTCCCGTAAACATTATCCTTGAAAATCGATGGATTCAACTTACCACCAACTTGCAGAAGAGACGAATCTGTCCGTAG